>VTPC01003129.1:0-87830 GCA_011009095.1 Ignelater luminosus
ATTTAAGTTTTAATTTTTGGCCTTTTGACATAATAACGTAAAAACTCGATCCGCGGATTTAGAATTATTCTTGTGTTAATACCTGTCTAACTGTTAAATGACATTTATTTGTCCATAAAAATATTAAGTCGACAAAATTGTGTACTACATTAGCTAAAACTGAAATTGGTGTTAAACATATAAACATTCCGCCCTAATGTTACCAACATAATCTTCTTGTTTACAAACTCAGGTTTAAGTGTAATTTAAAACATCGTACACACAAATATTATGACGTTATTAGCCTTACTAAAGGGTATCTCACTATATGAATATAAATTTTACCCTAAAAATTTTTCAGCGTATCAGTTTTAATCTAGCATTTGAATTTTAGTTTTTCCTCCCACCTCCTGCCACTTTGGGTAGACGCTAAAGCGAAAAGTATTAACTAAAATTTACAGTGACCAACTTCGGTTTATTAAAATCGAAGCTACCCTAAAAGGTTAAACATTCGTTATTTGTCTTTAGGGAATTTAAGGGTTAATGCTAGTTAATGCCTGATAAACGATAGTAGTACTGTGTAGTGTAAAGTTTTAGTCCATTTCAAATGGCGATTCATTTTGAACTTAACAGTTTGGGATAAATTTTTCCAGGAGACCGTTCGATTTTCCGGTACCGGTAGTAGGTAATAAATCTGTAATTTTTTTTATATGGTCATGATCTTTGAAACAGATGTTATGCACGAAAAATTTTTATGAATGTAATACCTTTTACGTTTTTGTGGGGGAAAATTTAATGCTTTCATAAACCCGTATTTTATTTTTACATTAAAGTTTATTTAATGACTTACTTTAGAAGATTAAAGAAAAAAGGTCCAACATTAACAATTTCATATTTTCGCGTTTACAAGAAATCCAAAATGGCGACTTTTTATTTTTTTAGCTTAACGTCATTTATTTTAATGGTTGTTTCGTAAGTTACATAAATGTATTCCTTAATGATTTTATTACTTTTGGGTGGGTTGTATTATAATGTAACTGCTCAGCAAGCGTGGAATTGGATTTTGTAGATACAAAGCTAATTTCAGAATGAATGCGCACTAGACTGGATGCCACTAGTTACTGCTTAAAACAATTGTAATAGAAAATCCGTCTAGTCTTTTTTTTTAATTAAGATTATTAGATTAAACTCGAAAACCATCAATTAAATAATTAAATTAATTCAGATTTTCTAATACGCTACAGATGTGGATTCTGGTGTTAGATAATTTTGCTTTTCCAGTTAAATAAACTTTGAATACGAACAAGACAATGTCAGCTTTAAAAACGCATCAAATCGTTTCAATAAATGCTTCGGTCTTTTTGCGTTCAGGAGCGTTTAAACGTTTAAAAGCCGTTTATTTGGAAATCAGACTGAGCCAGAATTGGTTTAGACATTCTACTACTTAATATAGATGAAAGGCTGTGAAATCAGTGATCTCTTTCAGACTATTTATTTTGATTTTTCATATCTTTGAAATAAGAGGTTAGATTAAGATAAAACCATTTTAGTCACAATACATAAAAACATTTATCTTAGTATTCATTTCTGGTCCCAGATTTGTGCTCAAACAGCTCCATTCTCGAGTTCTTTAGGTAAGCATTCTTTTGTCTTTGTTTGTTCGAACTACTGTTTGCCGAATGGTACTAACTGAGAGATACGAGTATTAATAGAGCTGCATTTTCTGAACATATTTGTGGGGAGACAAAAGACTTGTGTCTTTTTTATTAAGCTACCTATTAGACTGCACATCCCAAGTTAGAATCATATATTTAAATCTATGGAGAAAGTTAATGGTGGCCATCGAAGGTGATCCATTGAATGGCCCATTTTGACCCATGATTGTACTTTCAAATCTATTGAAAAGGTGTTCTTTGAATAGTGTATCCAGATTTGTGGTTATATCTTTAGCTCTTTTAAGGAGATTAATGTTAGCCAACTGAAGGTAGCCCATTGGATAATCCATTCCGACCCATGATCATATGTTTAATTCTATTAAGAATGTTAATGGAGGGCAAAGCCCGAACTAGGGCTACCTATTTACGGTTGAATCTTTAGCTATTAAACAGGCTAATGATGATCAATCGGAGGTAGTTCGTTCGATGATCAACTCCCAGTCACGATCATATATCTGGCTTCATTAAGGAAGTTAATGGAAGGCAAAGTCCGATCGTTGGCAATCGCAGGTGAAATCATTGGTTGTCATTTTGAAAATATTTTTGGTACAATTGCATATGTTGCTTAGATTGTACCTTACAACATTCTGCATAGTATTTGTGCTATTTTAGGCGTTGTTTTTTCTGGCACCTGTGGTTTCCGATGCCTTTGTCACCCTCTAGTTGCTGATTTGTTTGTTTGCAGGTTTGCATGTTTCCGATTATCACAAAACACTACTCGACCAATTTCCATTTGGTTTTCACTCGCATGTAAAGTGTGAACCCCGGAAGGTTACAACTTATAAACCAAATCAACAAGCAAACAGTGACGTATTTTAGTTTAGTGAGGTCAGGTAAAATTGCTGGTCCCATTTCAGAGGGTTGCAGGTTACATGAGAAGCCAGTAGCGTCACGCAAAGCTACTGAACCAATGTTGATGCGACCTCTACTAGCATATTATAGTTTCAGGTCAGGAAGGCTACACGTTATGTGAGCGGATTAATGGCGGCTTGTGACTTTCACTGTTAGCGGGGGAAAATGAACCTTTGAACCGGCAATTCTTTTTTGGAATTACTGCCGTTGGATTTGGCACTCCTTCGAATGAATGGAAGTACCATAGATCATTCTGCTGATACTTTCCTACCAAATTTTCATCATGATCTCAAAGTTCGTAAGTTGTTGAATTTACTCTCCTTACTATTTCATAGGCTCCATTTCGCTGTGAAATATTTCTGTCTGTTACTCAACACATGAGTACATACTAAAACTTGGTCACCAAGCTCAAATGGTGAAACATTTTGACAGTGCTGTTCAGTTGGTTACTTTTGACTATCCTGCTGATTCTCTAGTTGCTTTCGGCTTTCCTTGAGAATCGTAACAAATCGCTTGAGGCACTGAATGATTTCTGCAACTAACTTCACAGTACCAATCACTGCTTTCGGGTCGTTAGTTACTTTATTTGGTCGCCGTAATAAGGTAGGCCGGTGGAACTGTATGGGGTTGTGTTGATGGCAAACTGCATTCTACGTTCCTGTTTTTCCTATTTACCGTGTTACTTTCCGGATGATGTAGAGGAATAAAAAATTGTTTAATTTTCAAACAGCAAGTCACCTTTTGCATTACTTCCCTCACAAATTGCACGCCATTGTCACCGCATGCACAGTTTCTCAAGTAACAGCCCAAGCAGAGGTCGTAAGAATTTCAGATTTCAAAGGGAGTAATTCTACCAATTTTGAGGTCACAACATCCTCCACAATAAATATCCACCAGTGTCCTACAGCCGTTTTGGGTAATGGACCAAACAGGTCTACTGCAATCGTCTCAAAACGTTTAGATGCAGCTGGAATTTGGAGAAATCCCGCTGGTTTCATATTGTCTGGTACTCGACACAGTTTCGGGTAAATGCTACTTATTTTTGCGTACCTGTGAAATAATGGCTCATCTTATTGTCCTTTTCAAACGCATTATGATTTTCCGTAGTTCCCGATTATTTTTATTTCTTATTTCGTTAGCATTACGAAAAGGTATCACGACGGAAACAGGACACAAATGACAGCTGTCTTCTTCTCTATGCACACATTATGATCGAGATAGTGTCAGCAATTACATTTGATTTTCCGGGAGTATATTCCATTTTCATATTGTAAGACTGTGGTTTATGAGCCCATCTGGGTAAGCGACTGTTTGGAGATTTCAGCGTTAATAACTATTTTAACGGCTGATGATTTGTCCCCAAAATCGCTTCATTATCTTCAATGTATTTTTTAAACTTCTCCGCGGTCCATACAACTGCTACAACCTTCCGTTTTGTAGTTGAGAAAATTCTTTTGTTTGGCATTATTGCATATTCACTTGGTTGCTCTTAATGTGTACGCCCTTGCATCCGTCTTTTTAGGATGTAAGATTTACCATGGTCGATTTGCTGAAGAATAGGTGTTTTTTTAATCTATCAAAAGCCGCGTGACACCCTACTTCCATACAGCGTTCATCTTTGTCAGCGCTGATAATGAACAAGCTACTTCTGAAAAGTGTGCCACAAAACGCTAATACCATGAACGCGTTTGGTAGAAACTTAGCACGTCTTTGACGTTTCTTGGAGGAAGTCGCTCCAGGATAGCACTTACTTTATCTTTATCCGTTTGGAGACCTCGTGTTGTGATCACCTCGCTCAAATATTTTACCGAGTCACAAGCAAATATGCACTTTTCACGACGCGCTCGCTATTTGAACAAGCGTAAGTTCTGTAAATGCTCACTACGACTACTAGAAATCACTAGAATATTTTCCAAACATGCTGTCATTGGTCTATCACCTAACCCTGCCTTAAAACGGTCCATTAAACGTTGAAACCTGGCAGGCGCGTTCTTGTGTCCAAATGGCGTTTCGAAGGGATACAAAACACGTTTTGTCTCGGTCACCTTCCCGTATGAGCATTTGCCAATAACCAAATTGAAGGCTGGCTAAATGGAAAATCTTGCCACATGCCGTTTGCAGTTCCAATGATATAAAAAAAGCCAAGGAGCCATTTTTCAGACTGCTACTTTTGTATACCTAAAATCTCTGGCATATCGAATAAGTCAATAAATAAAGTAAAATATCTAAACCTCCCTTTAGCTATAAGACCTGTGCTGCGTTACGGACCTTCCTATACCATTCCTACCAGCTTCATGGCCTCTGGATCTTGAGAAGGACCCACTAGATAATTTCGAGGGCCAAGAAAACCCTGACCCTGACTATGTCGACTAAGCCAGTCCGATTTGGATGATTTAGTCCGTGATCTGAATTTGTCAAAACATTCAGTAGAACCTTAGCTTCAAGGCTCAAAGGATGGAATTTATTAGATAAAGAGACAAGAATATGCACATTCCGTAGTAGACAGCAAGACCTGCAGCATTTATTTTCAAAGCAAGACCTGGTATTCTGTAATGATGTCGATGCTTTACTACAGGCAACGGACCAGCATCGCAATTTAGAAAAGTGGAGACTTTTTATAGATTTTTCGAAAACAAACCTTAAAGCTGTTCTCCTTCATAACGAAAATGAAAATCCTTCTACTCCCATTGATCATCCTGTCCACACGAAGGAGTCTAATGAAAGCATGAAGCTATTACTGGATAAAAAAAGTTCCAGAGATTTCAATGATAAATTTGTACGAATATAAAAATTGTAGCACTAGTACTGGGCTTACTGTTGGGATACTGTAGTGTTTTCAGTGTGAATGGGAGGGACAGAAAATCATTATATTAAGAAGTAACCTGGAATTAACAATGTTATTTGTGAGCCTCTCGTTAACTCAGAAAAACCTATGGTGCCAGTTCTTCACATCAAGTTGGGATTGATGAAAAACTTCGTAAAGGCGATGAACAAAGATGGTGCAGGTGTCCTTTATTAAAAGAGGAAATATTTATTGGGGGCCCCAAATCAGGGAATTAATAAAAGACCAGTTTGGATAATACCTTAGATGAAAAAGAGGCACCTGCTTGGCAGTCCTTCAAAACTGTGATGGCAAACTGCCTCGAGAATACAAAAGCTGAAAACTATAAACAGCTGGTTTAGAACTGCTGCAAAATTGCAAAGATATCGCCCAAACTGAATTGCGCTACAAGGGAATATGGAACAAAAACTGCTGGAGCCTTAAAAGGGATGCACCAAACAAAAGTGAATTTGGTCCCTCTGGCAAAAATAATAATTGTGTTTATGAATTTAGTTTTTCAGAAATTTGGTAGGTGCGCAACTGAAAAACCGTTCTATAGGTAAATTGAACAAAAGGTAGGAAAGTAAAAAATTCCACTTTTTCTTCCAGTAACGTAGCGGAAGAAAGGGGAAATTTTACAAAAAACTGCACCCTTATCAGTAGCTGCGAAGAATACAAATTGTATTCAAGAATATGTCACATATAAGACATAGAAGATTCGTCATAGGAAAATTCACAAGAAAGCGAAATCCAAAACACTGGTAGATATACAGTTTTTACAATAAAACAAAAGTCTACAAATTTAAATTTTATTTTCTTTGAATCTAATCTAAAGCATGGTTATAAGCATTATGTTGTTTCTACGCATTATTGCTGGTAATACCGAAGAAATAAAATACTTGGGGCGAACCAAAATTAGCCTGGTTTGGAGAAGCAGCAAGGCCAGTACTGAATTAACGCCAAAGATGAATGACGTCGGCAAGGATTAATATCAGATTTTTCTGAGCAGATTTGTATTAGAGGTATGGTCAGAACACTGCGATGTGGAAGGCAAGGGGAAACAACGGAATTATAATTTCTAGTGGAATCATTATTATGGCCAGTACAAACTTAGAAACGGCCCTCAGTTTCCGGCACTCCTTCAGTGAAGAGAGGGTGCGGAGAATCACCCGGGTGGATAAAATATTAATTAAAACAAAAAGAAGAATTGGCACATGCAGTGTATAAAGTATGTACGAATCAGGAAAACGGCCAACATCATTAAGGAAATGATATGGCTTCATCTAGACATATTGAGTTGCAGTGAGACCAGATGGCCTAATAATGAAATAATCGTATTCGATAAACACTATATACAGTGTGTTCACATTTTGATGTTCACCATTGGTATCTCGGTTATTAGAAGACATAAATGGTAGATGTTATGTAAAATTCAATACTCCCAGCAAATCTCATTTCAAATTCACACTAACTAACCAACAAACCAATATGGCTGCCTATGAAAAACAAAAGATAGCGCTAATAACTTGAAAACAAATGACAATCGGGGGTTTCTGTTGACACCAAAAGTTTGTCTTAAAAAAGTGTCTGAACATTGTAAAAGTTTAGAAGCAGTCACATTAGGTGTTATCGAGTTATTGAGAAAAATTGAAATCGGCAAATTTTGGTTTTTCAAAATACCTTAAAATTTAAAAAAGTTAGGGTACTTGAAAAGATAGAGGTGAGCGTCTGATTCAGTTATATCAGGGAACAGACAATGTAATCATGAACACTCAATTTAAATTACCAAACAGAAGGTTATACAGGGTTTCTAAATTGCATGGAACAAATATATGGACGTTATTCTACGCCGAGAAATCGAAAGAAAACTTAGATAAAACTTTTTCAGGAAATGCTTCTCTGTAGAGCTGCACCGCCTTAAAGTTTTGATAAGAAAGACAATGTTTTTTAATAACTTCTCAACAGTTTGTAGTACAGTGGCGATATGTATGCACTACCTATCACGGCCTTTATTCGCACTTAATTTGTTAAAAGCGTCCTTGTCCCAAAAGTGTGTTCGTAAAGTGGAGGAGGCCGTTCTCTACGGATTGGTAGTCTAAAATGTACCTAAACCCTTCATGGGTTTAGAGTTTTTTCAGAAAGTCTTCATGTTTATAAAAATAATTGAAAAGACACAATTCTTTCCAAATGAAACAGGCTATGTAATGGCTACATTAGATTTTAGACATTTCTATAGACAAATAGTTCTGGAGATTAAAGCGGCCCTCTACCTCCAAAACCACCCTTGCAATATAATCAGTTTCTACAAACTTAGTACAAATAAAGATCTTGATATGTAGTGCATGCATACCAAATTTTGTGACTGCAGCACAAACCGTTGCGCAATTATTTAAAGAAAAATTGCCTTTTTTAGCAAAATTTTAAGGCGGTGTAGCGTCGCAGAGAACCGTTCACAAAAAGATAAGAGAAACGGCAGGGATATATAAAACAAGACAGTCCGGTACAATATTTGACAAACACGACAACATATTATTCGACACGAAAGAAAAATTAAACACATGGAGGGAATACATGGAAGAACTCTTCAGTGAAGAAAACTACCAAGTAGAAATATACAAACAAGCTGAAACTAGACCGGATATAACAAGAGAAGAAGTAAGATCTGTAATAAATAGCTTGAAAAATAATAAATCACCTGGATGAGATGAAATACATGCTGAAGTTCTGAAATTATTGGAAGACGAACAAATTGAAATTGCAACACGACTTTCAATCGAATATATGAAACCGGAAAGCTACCCGAAGATTGGGGTGTTTATTCCGCTACTAAAAAAGCCAAACGCCAAGAAATGTGAAGAGCACAAAGTTATCAGCCTTCTGAGCCACACGATAAAAATCTTCCTGAACATAATCCATGCACACATATACAATGTGTCCCGATTTCGATGCTCACTATTGGGATCTCGGAAATTGTAAGAGATACGAAGTCGGTTAATTTAGAAAAGTTTTGGCAATTTTGGAGATCAGTTTACTTATGCTTTTGTTTTTTCAAAAATGTTCACAGCTTACTAGATATTTGCTAAAAACAAAATTATTTCATTTTTTTAAGTGAAATGTCTCAGGAACGAGCAAAGAGGGTGTTTTAGAGAATTTACTCCGAAACACAAAAAATTATTTTTGCAATGTCTTTTGTTTTATTTCGGTGGTGAAACATAAATCCAAAATTTTTCTAATGGAACGCCTACTTGATTTTCATATTACTGAACTGCACGCCTTAAATGCTTTTCAGTGATACATGGTTTGACATAGCTATTCCTTTGTTTTACCGAGTTATGAAGTGAAAATCATTTTTCATCATAGTGTGCCATGACATCTAACACACAAAGTCGTGGAGTTTTATCAAAGAAATTCATTTGTTATGCAAAAATTGCTAAAAAAAAATAAATGCGCTTTTCTGGGGCATTAGATGCTTAGTTGACGCTATCTGTGAATGCTCAGTAAATTATCTTAAAAGTATCAGGTTTTGTTTTAGCAATTGTTACATAACAAATGTAATTTACCTGACAAAAACCAATGATTTTCATATGTTTAAAGCCATGGCACACTAAGTGGGAAATGCTTTTTATTTAAAAAAAAATAAGATAATTTCATTTTTAGCAAATATCTAGTAAGTCGTGAACTTTTTTGAAAAAACAAAAGCATAAGTAAACTGATCTCCAAAATAGCCAAAACTTTTCTAAGTTAACCGACTTCGTATCTCTTACAATTTCCGAGATCCCAATAGTGAGCATCGAAATTGGGACACACTGTATAGGAGGTTGAAGAGGTCATTGCTGATACGCAGTTTGGGTTTAGCAACGGTCTTGGTACAAGAGAAGAGCTCTTTAACCTCCAAGTATTAATACAAAGAGCAAGAGATGTCAACGCCGTTGTCTATGCTTGTTTCATAGATTTCGAAAAGGCGTTTAACAGAGTACTACACGAGAAGCTGATCGAAACTCTACGAAACTCAAATATTGAAGACAGAGATGCAAGAATAATATGTAATCTCTATAAAAAAACAGCGAGCAATAGTTCGCGTAGACGATCAGCTTTAGATAAAATAATTCGAAAAGGCAAAAACAAATTTTTAATAATGCTTGTTTATATAGGTATTAACCTATTCAAAGTTCAGGTTATGCAAACATTTCTATTAAACAAGTTTCCAAAATTCGAGTTTAACACAAAAATACAGTTTTCCTTTACAGATAATTATTATCACACTAAACTGATTTAAACAGCGATATACGTGTAATCAAACACTAGGTATACGTATATGTCAACTCACCAAGTTTAACATTATAATGACCCCAATGACCAGAGAGGGGGTTATTTCATCATATTACACCATATTGCGTTATGCGAATTTCAACTCAAACAAATTGTAGAAATTCTTACGTTGTCAATTTCTTAATTCTCGCAATACTAAACCCAGCTTGACACTCTTAACACAGATATTCTTTCTTGGCCGTAATTCAAGAAACAATGTTAGACGATCCAATTTAATATTCACAATTGGAGGTAAATTTAGTTAATCAAAACTAGTGTGCCTTAATATTGTTTTATTAAATGTCATTTTTTAATGGGTAGAGTGTGGACACTTGTCAAACAAGAGAGACAAAAATATACGTTAGCCCTCTACTCGCATGGTAAGTGTAAAGGATAGAATGAGAATTTACTGTTAAAATTCTTCTTCTTTCTTTACACCTACAATTCTAGCAGAATTGTCTCTCTTGTTTAACAAGTGTCCACACTCACCCATTAGAAAAATGACATTGAATAAAACAATATCAAGGCACACTAACCAAAACGTTCCAAAAATTGCAGCACTAGTTGTTTCAAAAGCCAACACCAACTAAAGAATTCAATGTGATAATTAGTCCATTTTCCACTAAAAATCCCACATTCAAAGTGAAATTATACCAATGAACAAATTTGAACAAAGCCCAACAAACTATTCCTTCAAAGGTTCGTCACACAATAATATTGTTCCCTCGAACGAGCCGGAAAGACCACATCCAAAGATATACACCCTGTGTCTAAAAAGTTCGGTGAATGGTCTCATAATTGTGTATTAACAGTTTGATAGAGGCTCGCGTGCCATTGTAGACACGCACGAACATGTCTGGACGTGAACTGTGTCGGTACGAGCTCGAAGACTGTTGTGCATTGCTTATTGCATTCAGTCTAATAGAGTGACCCGAATAGTACGCGTCATGGAGCAACGACACAACATTAAGTTCTGTTTCAAATTGGGTAAAACGGCGACAGAAACCCATCAGATGTTGGTGCATGTGTACGGGCAGGATGCTGTGAGTAGGAAATGTGTGTATGAGTGGTTTGTTCGCCTTCGCGCTGGTAGGGAATCTGTTGAGGACGAACCACGTTCAGGCCGGCCATGCACAAGCAGGACACCAGAAAACACCGAACGCGTGCGAGTGCTGCTAACAAACGATCGGCGATTGACTCTGCGATTAATAGCAGAAGAATTGAGCATTAGCAAAGACACAGTAGGGACCATCGTCCATGAAGAATTGGGCAAACGCAAGATTTGTTCGCGATTTGTGCCGCACATGCTAACAGATGAACAAAAAGCAAGACGTTGTGAGACCTCTGGCGATTTCATCGATACGTGTGACAGGGATCCAACCTTTCTGGGTTCCATTGTTACAGGAGACGAGTCTTGGTGTTACCAGTACGACCCCGCAACGAAAAGACAATCGATGGAATGGCGGTCACCGTCTTCTCCGCGACCAACAAAATGCCGTGCCGAAAAATCCAAAGTGAAGACCATGTTGATCGCATTTTTCGACAAAGACGGAATGATTCATAAAGAATTTGTTCCTGCTGGCCAAACGGTGAATGCCACATTCTACCTGGAGGTTCTCAAACGTTTGTTACTGCGCATCCGGCGCGTTAGGCCACAGAAGTACCAGACAGGAAAGTGGATGTTACTGCACGACAATGCACCTTCGCATACGAGCATCATGGTACAACAATATTTGACTCAGCATGGCGTCACGGTTTTGCAACATCCACCGTACTCTCCAGATCTGGCGCCTGCTGATTATTTCTTGTTTCCACGTCTTAAGCAGGCCTTAAAGGGATCACGGTTTGCGGACATCGACGAAATTCAGCAACGTGTAACGGGTATTCTACACACGATTCCACATCAAGACTTCTCCAACAGTTTACAAGCGTTATACGACCGTTGTCAGAGGTGTGTTGTGGCTGGTGGAGATTATTTTGAAGGTCAATAAAGGTATTTACCATTAGGAACATGTTTTTTTCTTTTTACCATATCATTCACCGAACTTTTTAGACACAGGGTGTATATATATCGCGCTAAATTTAAAATGTACGAGTAACTAAATTTAAAAAGATTAAATTAAGAAAAAAATCGATATTTGACAGGTACTTCACCTTTTTAAATTAGATTGGAAATTTTGGAGAATTATCAAATAAATATAATTTAAGTAGGAAAAACTTAAAAATATGCAATTCTTAATTTAATATGAATAATAAGCAAATCAGATTTTGAATTCAAGAAAAAATTATGGGAATTAATTTAATAAAAGCGAGAGTATGAGTCCACATTATGTTTATAACATTCTCGTACCAACTTAGATTAAATAAATTTGGTAGGATTTCTAAATGAACAGTAACGAACCGTTACAACTTCAAAATTTAAAAACCGCAAAATAGCAAAACATCACGACCGTTAAGATGCTTGTCGTCTATTGTTTCTAGTGTAACTCTTCATCGGCTACTAGACGGTCGTGTACGATTGTCCCTTTAATTCAGATTTTTTTCTATCCTGCTCATAAAGTGTTTATCTTCATCCAGTGATGCATCTTAACCTCTCTTATCTTTGACGGTATCGACAAGTACCATGTTGTCAAATTTCAAAAACTTTAACTGCTGTTATCTTATAAATTAAGCCAGAAAGAGCAAAACATTGTTAGACTTATAATCTACAAGGCGACCCAGTCATGAAACTAACAGTAAAACTATAGATGAGCGTGCCTAATAAAGATCTTTCACGATTTCGCGAAACGCCAGTGCTGAGATCCACTGATATAGAAATTCTAAATTTATCGTATAAAAGAGTTGTAATAGGATGAATTAAGGTTAGATTTTGTCTGCTTTCTAGAACTCTACATCCAAGTTTACCTCTACATGTTTTCCAATTCTTTGTTCTCGGCGCCCTTCCTTCTGAAGTTGTTTCCTTACAAAATTCCCGAATTATATTTCCCTTATATTGTCCATAAGTTTCTTACAAATTTAATCAAGTCAACTTTGATATAAATTGTTCTATGAATTGTTTATCCTTTTTTGCTCTAGTAGTTAAGACCATCGATTTAGTAAATTCGATTTCGAAACAATCTCACGAGAAAAAGTCGGTTTTGTTTCGATTTCTTGGCCGTAGGTAGCGAGGTTGGGAAATCCGAAAAATAAATAAACCTTTCTGAAAATGCAATTTTTCTGTATAAAACAGAAATAATGCTTGTCATGTGAAAATCTGTGTTATAACCAAAACTGTAAGGATTGCTACAAAACAAAAAGACTACAAATTAGGATTCAACAAAAGGAATAAAAGACAATAAACACGTAGTGCACTTTCAATTAGAAGATTCAATTTGAGATAAACCCAAAAAATGACGAGAAAAAGGGAACCACAATAATTAAAAAAATATCTAAACACAGCAGACGCGGGATGAAACAAAAGAATAGTAAAACCATGTGTACAGAGAAACAGATTTATTAAAGATGAAAAAGAAGTGACGTTATTTGCTTTGAGGGTTATCATCTAGAGAGTAAATAACAAAATGCCCGTAAAAAAATTCAACTGCACAATCGTTTTTCGATGCCTCGCAGTTTATTTATATTTTGTTTTGTTTTCTAAATTTTTTCTGAAACCAGCACTTCGAAGGAAAAATCCGTTTTGCACGATATTTTACGCGTCTAGAAAAATAATAAAAATAATAAATTTAAAGTTAACAAAAACATCGCGGCAGTTTCGAAATATACATCATCCATTTTAAGTAACTTATCTATTTCAAAATTCGACAGACCTTATTTAATTCACAAAACTGAATGATGGAGCTTTTATGTCATCGCCAAGCAGGCGAAACATCCATCAAGATACAATCTTTGTTGAATTTCATTCTTCAGTGACAATTATTTTCATCATTTTCGTGTGTTAACTCCTTAAACGTCTAAAGACTTTATTAATAGTCGGGTATTTGTTTATGTAACCTCAAATCCCTTTAATATTCATTACTTCATTACGGTTGGTATCGATTTTTTGACGTTCCAGTAAATTTTCTTGTTATATACTACCTACTATAGTACTACGTCTTATTTTCTAAACATTTTTTAAAATTAATGCACTTACTTAAGGATTTAAAAATTTATTAGGTGAACATTTTTAAAAAGCGTAGAATTAATTTTTTTCTCTTCGAGAGAAAAGCTTAGAATTACGAGCGGCGTTTTTAACCTACCGAAGGAAAAACAATCTCTTTTAAGATTTTCCTTATTTATTCTACATAATCACCTTTTAAATTTGTGCAAGTGACGCAACCCTCATTTTTTATTTGTAAATCATTCTTCTGCGGCACTTAAAACTCATTTCTCTTAACATTTTTGTTTTCGAAACCACTGTAATTAATAATATAGCGGGACAAAAGCAGCGCGGTCTGGCGAATACGGGGGATGATCGATAATTTCAAACTTTCCTGTCTATTTCTTATTATTGTAAGAAGTATCTTATTAGAAAAATGTGTATCTGTTCAAGTTTTCTTAATGGGAAAGATGGAAGTGATTTATTCGGCCGAGGACTAAAATATCTTGTTATTAGCTTGTTAAAATCTTATTAAAATAACACATTTATAAAATATAATTCAAGAAACGATTCAGATTATCAACTTAGTAATTCTAGTTTTTAATTATTTTACAAAGTTTACAAATAAGCTGCTTAAACTTATAACAAGCTCTACTTAGAGAGACACAATATTCCGAAATTTTGTTTTGTTGAAAAAGCTGGGAAATTAAAGCACGATACTTTATATATGTATATTTAGTAAAATCAGTTGATTTGAGGCGTTCATTTCTTTTTTGCAACGTAGGAGAATATAGTAACGGCTGCTGCATAAACTGCATTAAAAATAATTTTAATCTTCGTAATAACTAAACGTAGAAAATAATAATAACAGACACCAAAACAGAACAACGAAATATCTATAGCAACAACACGTGTGCCGGTAGCTAGTCGATCACTGTTAGTTCATTTGTGATGCGAAGGAACGCATTGTACGGGCTAAGTGTTACTCCACAATTGCCCACTCTTGATTTAAACCATACGGTCATAAGCCATAAGTTTGAAACCTTATTAGATGAAATCAGTTGGACGCCCTCCGTCAGTAATTTAGACATACGTATGATAGAGAGTAGGTACAGAAGATGAAAAGCTTTTTCTTCCATTGCAAATGCTTATGGTGATTAGATGTTTCTCAAACTCGACATGGCCCTTTGAAAAGCTAGCAAAAAATGAACAACGGATATAATACTTGTTATATATCAGTTTAAACTTTTAGAACACACTATAGTTAAATATTCCACAAATCCCACTGATTGAGGGGTTTTCCCTCCACTGTTATGTTTATGCTTGAAGGAATGACAGATGCATTCCTGTAACCATTAGTAAACTTGTGGGATAGCTGGTTTTGGGACGGTGCGATTCCTGTTTCGGTATACCTCGAGTGCCATATTTGTTGAGGAAATTTACTCGTCATTCTCGTCCTGTGTCCGGCCAGACAAGCGATCACGGGTAGTTGCTGACCAGGTAACAAACTCAAAACAGGGAAACTGACCATGAAAATAAAACACTTAGTTGGAATAAACTGGTTTATTGTATCTAAACTCAAACCATATACAAAAGCAGACAGTTCAAGCTAAGCGGAGTACAAACTAAGCGGAGAAACGTGCAAGTGTCGAAATTAGTGCTCTACTAGAATCAGGTTAGGTGCACTGAGGAGTAAGGGTAGTCAGAAGGAGTCTGGAAAAGCGACGATGCCGGAGAAGTAGTTTTCTGTAGCACGCCTAAATCTTGCCAACTCTATTGACAGCAGCGTCAGTCGGGCTACGAAGAGGAACTTGAGTAGGAAAAGATTGGAATTGAAACACTTCGGAGTCTTTCAGACTTATCAAGCACTTCACTATATACTCCAAGAACACTTCTTGGTCCTTGAATTTATTCGCAGGAAAAGATGCGGCTAACTTAAGTTCCAGGCGGCGAGGGCCCACACTTGTAAGTGTCAGTTCTCCCATACTAGCGAGTTTGAACAGCGGGCAGAGATTAGATGACTTTAGGGCTTCTTTGATTATAATACCACATTACCACAAGTCGGAAAAGTTAAACACTGAAAATTATCTTATATGATAAACTTTCCCGGAAATAAGCATTGAAAGACAGTCTAACGGTCCATCTCCCTTTTTTGAATGAACATACATAGAACCTAAAGTCAGAATGGTTATAAAATCTCTATTTCTGTACGCTTCTAATTGAACACGCTTTCGTGGTTTCATATCCGCTTTCAGCAGCAAGGTGTGACTGTATTTCTCCAATCTACATCTGTGTTAAACTTAACACTATTTAATATACCTACTAAAGCTGGGCCAGACATACCTCTGTTGTACCACCTTGGCAACATCTGGACGTGCCTGCAACACTCCAACCCTTTTAGCCCTTCTGTTTGCAGAATGTCGTGTTTGATCCTCCAACACGACAACATCGGTGACTGAAGGTCTGCCTTTGCCCAGTTCTGACTGCAGGACACCTGTCAAGGAAACAAACCGTAATCGATATATCACGAATCGTTTCAAAGTCACTGCCTGACCACACCTGAATGTCTAAGTCCCATCTCGATAGGACCAGCAGATCCACAGATGCAGGAAATCTGTCAAAAACCACAAGAGACAAACCTAACCATCAAAGTTCAATCTCAATAACATCAGCCGTTTCTGAGATACAGAATAACTGTCAACAAATCAATGGACGATCGGCTGTGTTCAGTCTCATCTTGATACGACCAGCAGTTCCCAAGATACAGAATATCTACTAAAGGAACAAGGTGTCCGAATCGTCTGAAAGCTGTTCCCTCACTACACCTAACAGTCAAAGTCCCATGTAGATAGGACCAGCCGTTTCTGAGGTATGAAGTATTTGCCAAATCAAAAAACAAAAGATGATCGGAGTCCTCCTGGTAGTTTGAACGGGCATCCGATCGTCCTCCATTAGAAAACGAAAAAAGCTGAAATTGATACGACGACCCATTTGGAAGATATGCTTTCTCTTTCTCTTTCTGTCTTTCTCTTTCAAAACAAAAACAATTGAAGTGCGATTGCAACGAAGCTTTCCATCTAAAAACCGAAAATCCACAAAAAACGTCTCGACGCCACCACTCACCACAATTGCGTTTGTCGGATCCGAACGAAATGCTATTAGCGCTCGTGTGTTTCCTTGCACGGAGACGCACACCGTCGGTTTTTCAAAACTTCTGATGCGACCGACGGCAACCTCCGGTAACGTCACCCACCCGTTGCAACGCTTCCCCTTTTCCCCTTTGCGAAACCGTCACCCCCGCACTACTCCCCTCCCCTTTGCCGCTTGGAAGGAGATTCGGGCAAAATTAAGAAAAGAGAGAGACGTCTTCTATGTTTTTTAATATTATGTACAAGATAATTCTAGGCCTGATTTCCTTACTAAAATAGTGATAAGTAGGTTTCTGTGTTAAAATGTTTAAAACAGTCTGGTTTTAGTCTACTATTTACGAGCTCTAACTTATATAAGTTGGAAAGCTTTGTGTGAATAGCCAATATCCCACGATCAGTCCAGAATAGTGTATGTCCTGGACAAAACTATTAAACCTCTGGGACCATCGAGGTAGTAACCTAACGAGCTAGTTTCCAATATTGTACTGGAAGCTTTTTATATTGTTTAGTAGAGCTTTCTTTAAATTCATAATAAGTCACCGTCACCTTGTAACAAAGTTACAAAAATATTCCAGTCTTATTTAGTTAATTCGTCGTTATATTAAGTATTGTATTTAATATAATTAATTGTATTTGATCGTATTATTCATTCGCAATGTAAGCTGTACATCGATTCTCCCACGCATACTACTTTGCCCTACTTGTAGCGTTCCCGCTCTGCATACTCATCAGAACGACAGTTAGTTGTTCACATTCACAAATCGGGCAAGCATGTCGCCAGCGACCAAAGTGTCCTCCAAGTTGCTTGTGTTTGGTAAGTCCGAAAGTTTTCCAAGTGCTCATATCTCATCAGTTTTGGTTGAGCTAGGAACACTTTTATCCGGCATCGTCGCTGTTCGTAGAGTGGGCCGTCGCTGCTGGTAGGTTCCGTCGCGTATCCTTACTTGTGGTTCAACTGATATTAGTGTTAATACAGTTGGTCGACTTTGGACAGACTAGAAAGATTACTTGTCGCTGTTTGTAGAACGAACCGTCATTGTTGGCAAGTATCACGTAGGTACAGCCACCCTGCTCGGAACATTCCTCAGCGTCTTCCCAATTTTCCTCTACCTCTACAGACCACACGATTTTGTTGATAGAGCCTTTAAGAAGAACATATGCCAGAACTTTGATTATTTTTCTTTAACTAATTTATAGGTTTTCTAGTTTTCTGCCTCGTCTACATGGAAAAGCAAAAGGATTCTAATAATTTGCTTGCTGGAGTTGCTTTTACAATTACTATAGTGTCTATGCGTCATAGTTATCTTATATACTGTTAACTTGATATGAACAGCCTTAACAAATTTTGTCTCTTTAGGCTTTATACAATTGTAAGTCTGATAATCTAACATCTCTACCTTGTTCTAGAGTTTAAATCTTTTCTCTCGGTTGAAGTAATTGTATTATATCAGCATAAATTGCTTATGTGGTTGTAGACACCGCTAAGTTAACGTTTGCCAAGGATCCATCTTTTCGCGTTTCTTATTTATCTTTCACTATCATGAAATCCTTTGCTTGGATTGACTATCCTAAGATTTGTACTCGAATCGTTTTTGTTCCTTCACATAACCTACACAACTAACAACCAAATTCGACCCTGAAAACGTCTACCTTGAACTATGGGCTTCACACTTGCAACATTCGCTATCAGTCAGATATTACAGTATCACTTACATTCCCATGTTGAAATCGTTGAGACAGCCATCCATGGACGGTATAAAACATTTAGCCCGTGATCGCTTACCGCTTTACAATTTCACCACCGTGCCCGCCTTATGTAATTGCTAAATTCCAACAGAAGAAAGAAGAATTCTCCTCTTGAAATGCTTCCATCCTTCCGTGATTTATAAACGGTTGATACGTAAGCAGAACGGTGTAATGAAGGAAAACGAAAAGCACGTTCACGAGATTCTAAGAATCCGACCTTCGCTTTGTCAGAGGGAAACTCAAAAAGAAACACAAGTACTCGCTCTTTGTTCTTATGTAGGCGTGCTGACAACCTGATCCCGAGTTGGTGGACATGTTACATGATACCCTGCTCAGACACTCAGTCACTCACTTTCTTAGTTAGTGGTACTCGCGCTTCGGTGCATTCGAGAGGTTCAAGGATAAATCTCTGGGTTGGCCGTGGTTTTCTTTAGAGATAAAGGCAAATACTAAAACAGTATTCTTCTGTGGATTCTGCCAACACAACACTACAAGTGTTTTCTTTGCCGTCCGCGACAATTTGCTACAAAACCTTTGGGAACCAGAATCCAACATTGATTCGCTTGCTTGCTATGCAAGGGTTATGACAGTAACTAGGAAAGACTCTTAATTTACAACCATAGCTACTTATATGAGTCCAAACTTCAAGTGCGTTTGTTGGATTCGCCTTCTAGAATTGACTTCAGGTTTCAAAGAAAAAAAATTAAAAAAAATAAATTTTCTCAAATCCAACAAACTGAAGGTGCTTTTCGTTAGAGATGGTAACACTAGCAATGCACACTAATGCAATTCAACTTTAACAATCTGCAATACTGTTATGTTACCAGTTCAGGTGATATTGGGACTTAGGGATTAAACTCTCTCTTGGCAAAATGCATTTATTGAAATAAGTACATGATCGAAAGAAGCATCTCGATACGACACAATAATTAAGTGTACTAACTAGCTGTTGAACCTTTAGAAGCTTTTGATGGACTGGAAGGCTGCTACTGATAAGACTGTCTGAGTATGAGAATGCTGTTATTTATATAGAAACTAAGAACAAAGAATCCTCTGTCTAGGGCGGGGAGTTCTTGCACGTGGCAAGGACATACCATGTCAGCAAATAATTTGTTTATTACTCATTTTTTAATTAGCATTACTGTGATCTACAGCTATGTTCTTTAAAGTGAATGTTACCAAACTGGCTCATCTAATCCTGTTTATGCCGACACATTTCAATACCAACACTGATAATTAGAATTCCACTTTTGCTTGTCATTATGTTAATGAAAGAAACCTTTTAAAGAATTAATAGCCTAAACCTAAATCTGTAGCATTTCATTGGTTATACAACTAAAAAAGGTGAAGTACAACCGAAACGCCAAGAATGACAATCAATGTATACTTATAACTTTTTCTACGCCCGTGTCAAAAGTAGCGATTTTTGACAGTTTTTGATGTCAAAAGCGGTATTTTGAAATATTTCTAGTTCTATCTTAAGCCGATTTCAATTTGATTTTACTGCTGTTACACAACAAAAAGAAGTGAAGTGTAACTTATATTTGAAATTCAAAAATAGTGTTTCATATAACTCTGCATCTCTTTTTTTTTACTTTAAAATAGCAGGCACAGTGCTGTGCATTTTATCTGTCTTTTCTCCACCCGGACCTTACAACAACGCTGTTTGCGTTTTATAAATCTCCGACGTGCCCATCTACAGTAGATCGTCGGCCAGTAGATTTCGTCTACGGCATTCTTCTTGAAAGTTTGGACAGAGTCCTGCACGGGTAAAAATTCTCAACCCCGGCCCGACTGAGAGTAAACTTTACGCGGTCCAAAAAAAACCCGGTAAATTTCTGATTGGCTCAAAAAGCCCGAAAGGCCACAACTGCTCGCCAGGCTCGAGAAACCAGAACGATCTAAAAGGCACGAAGAAGCTCAATTAGCGCCAACGACCTTACAAACCCGATTGTGCCGACGTAGGCCCGAAAAGCCCGATAGATTTTTAAACTGAGGCCCGGCTCGACCTAAACCCTAGCTTTGGGTCAGGCCGCAAAGAGGCCCGACTAAGAAACCTAGCCCGTGCAGGCGTCTAGAGTACAGTACAAAACTCCACCGCTTCAGTTTAATAAAAGACTAATGCCCGTCCCAATTCGTACGAAAATCATGCCCTTCTGACTTAGTAAGCAAAAGTTCTCAATCCGGTGCAGTACGAAAGTCCTCCTCTTCTATTCAGTATGAAAATAATGGTTGTCCAGGTTAGTACAAAAATAATGACTATCAAAGTCAGTACGACAATCCTTCGATACAGTTCACTACGGAAATAACATTCGAGTTAGTACGAAAAAAATTTCAATTCACTTTGGATCAATATAAAAGTGATGACCTCGATAAGTTTCACAGGTTTGACAAGCCCAACAGGGCTGAAAGATCCGACAGGCCCAAACAGCCGGAGTGGCCCGTGCAGGCTTTTACGGTATAGTAGAAAACTCCACCGTTTTAGTTTAGTACAAAACTAATGCCCGTCCAAGTCCGTTCGAACGTTCGTCTGATTCAGTAAGAAAAAGTTCTAGATCCGGTACAGTACGAAAAGCCTCATCTTCGATTCAGTATGAAAACCAGTAAAAATGCAAGCATGATTATGACGAAATTTAAAAAAGAAATATCAATTATCTCGAAACTATTTCGAGATATCGAAATACCAATTATGTATCTGTAATCAGGAGAACAAAATGCACAAACTCAGAAATGAAATTTCTAAATTTCGTCGATAGTATTTGCCCGTTTCAATACGAGAATTACCCGTCCAAGTCAGTACAAAAAAGATCTGAATTCGATTCGGATCAGTACAAAATAACGGCCCGAAAAGCCCGATCGACTCGATAAGCTTCACAGGTTCGAAAAGCCCGAGCAATCTGATAAACCCGATAGGGCCAAAAGACCCAAGAGGCCTGAACAGCCGCAAAGGCCCGGGCAGCCCGGTTAACCCGACGTAAGCCCGTAAAGCCTGAGAGATTTTTAAACTGAGGCTTGGTTCGACCTAAACCCGGGTCGCACAGAAGCCCAACCAAGAAACTCAGCCCATGCAGGCTTCTACAGTACAGTACAAGACTCTGCCGCTTCAGTCTAGTAGTAACGTCAGTCTGACTCAGTAAGGAAAAAATCTCGATTCGCTCCGGATTGGTACAAAAATAATGGCCCGAAAACCTCGACCGACTCTTTAAGCTTGGTAGCATCGACAAGCCCGATAGGGCCAAAAAACCCGACAGGGCCTATAAACCCGACAGACTCGAACTCGAACCTGAACTCGAGCTTCAACCTGGGCTGCAAGAAATCCGGCCCGTGGCGGTTTCTAGTTGGTCGTCTACCTTGCGAAGATCTTCAAAGAAAGTGAGGCGCCGAATGTGGAAAAACAAAAGACGTAAGTAAAAGAGTTCACATGCGGACAAGAATGCGGTCACTCTCCTCTTCCCGCGTCTGTCTTTCCAGACGTATTGAAGCGGTGCTTCTAACCAGTGGGACGGTTCCGGTCTACCCTGAAGACAGGTCACGGCAAACCGCATCTCTTTTTCGCCGCCCGCGCCTCGTCCTGTTCCTGGTTTGGACGCTAGTACTTAAAAAGGCCGCTTTTGACATGAAAGACTGTATCAGAACTAGCTATTTTTTACGCGGACGTAGAAAAAAATTATTAATATAGGTACATTGCTTGTCTATTTGTATTCACTTATCTAGTAATTATCTAACCTCACATTGCCTGCGATATTATCTCGTCTTGTATGACTTTGAACTTTAATTATTTATAGAAATTTAAAAACAAAAGTTAGATAGAGAATTCAATCGTTTACCACATATGTTGCCTACGTACAGATACATTGGGCATACTATATTTAGAGAGAAAAATCTGTTTTATTTAGGTCATGCAAAATGCGTTTGAAACTAATCGTTTTTTTTCCACCAACTCTGGCCTTTTTGAGTATTGACTTTCTGTATAGATTATACCCACAAAAGGTCATTAGATTGCGTGGTTGTCAACTTACTTTGCAAGATCTCTTTTAGTTAGATTTATTTGATACCTTGGTGTACTTTTAGATTAGTAATCGATACGACTTTATAGGATAAGTTTTTGGCAAAAAAAGATCGAGTTTAATTTAAAACTAAGCTAGTAATAAAAGAAAAAAATTAGATTATGGACGTACTACAAGAAAATCAATAAGAGTAGCCTCGAACAGAAGTATCTTTCGTTCCATTTTTTTAGATCTAAGCCTGTTACGTTTATTTGGGAATTATAGAGAGACTAAACTTACCAACTTCTGCATTTTCTGAAAAATTGCGCATCGTGACACTTCCCCCCTCAATTTAAGTCAATTTAAGTAAGGCTGCTCATTGGTTAAGAGAGTTATCTCTAAATGAAATAAAACCAAGTAACACAGCAATAGGTACCAGTTAGGACTACTGCCCTTTTTATAAACTTGGAAAATACTAACGTTTGTGCTAAAGGTCACCGTATTGTGCATTATGTAAAATTCTGAATTCCGAAAAGTGAAGCGAGAGGCAGCGTAGTGTGAATTGTTTTATAAGTGTTAACTATAATTACTTATGATAGTTATACTTACCGGTAAGATAAAATGCGTGAAGGTTAATAAAGATTTTGTTCTAAATTGAAAATAATTTTAACAAATATTTTTTGTGAACGCTAGTGTACAAAATATTCTTTTAGGATGTAAGAAACACTTTGATGTTTAATATAAAATTAAAAAAATTAATTCAGTATTTAAATTGCTACGCAAATAGGAAATTGCATTTATCTTTCCCTTTTTAACAAGTCACTGTCGCTAACAAAAATACTTACAAAAAAGGCCACTGAATCTGGTTCGATTTAATTAAACCATGAATATTTTAAAATAAAAATTAAAAGCTGTCTCCTCTTAAAATTTGCCATATCTTTATAAAACTTAACCTTAAACACTTCAGATAAATTGCGTTTTAAAGATTCGCTCGTAAAATGGGAAAGTAGAAGAAAAAAGAGGTACGAAACAACGCAAGCAGCATTTAAAAGAGGGGGGTAGAATCAAACTAAATTGAACTATAGTCATTTTGATAAAGTACATTTAACAAAATATACATAAAACTTGGAAGGTAGACGAAGGTATGCTAGAAAAGTCACGTGCGCGTCTCCGGAGAGCAACCCATCGTTTAAAATGGAGTTGTAAAGGAACACGAAAGAATGGCAAGGAAAGCAGCACACGAAAAGTAGTGTAAGTGAAAGAGCTTTTTAGCATAATCTTATCTAAACTTGTCACCCCGAGAGCACACACATGGTGTCTGAGTGAAGTATTCGCTATGTCTTGTCGTCTGCCTCCCTCTGAAACAGAGACACTTCAGTCAAAGTGTGCGAGTTCACGTGTGAACAACTCCCGGCGTTAATTTAACAAATTTTCTAATTTGCCGTCATCGGACAAAAAATTTTTATCGGCAGTAAAAACTTTACGTCCTGTAATAAAACTTTATTAAAATGTGAAAAATTATTTTTATTTTTTTTCTGCGTGTTCCTTCTTTTGTTTCAGAAAATTAATTTGCGAAAAAATTCTTTTTTTCTTATTAAAAACGAGGAGTTAACTTAGTCGTCATCATAAAAGAATTCATAAAACAATTTTCATTTAATAAAGTGTCTTTCAGCACATAATGAAACGGGGCAAGTTAAGGGAATCCTTTATTATTCAGAATAATAGAAAGCATTACAAGACGACCACTGAAACAGTGAACGGAGATCTTTCGGAAAAAAGTTCGTAATGTAATGAAAGTACATTTACATGTGTCGAGGTCAATGGAACAATCTTAATCGTTGTTGTTATTTAATTACGCTTGTATGCACACGCACATTTAAAGAAATAAATTGGATTTATGAAAAATAATAATAATAACGAGCAAAAAATAAATTTGAGGCCATAAATTTTAAAAGAATAGTCGGTTACGGTAGTAGCTCTCGGTTTCATTTGAAATAACCATAAAGTGATGAACTTAAGTGGCGTTTAAAATTAACTCCTGCCATAAAAGAGGGTTAAAATGAAACTGTGGAAGGTGTTGGCAAGAAATAGTCACGTTTATACCAATCATGTCAGACAGAACAATGGACTAGAGCTTTACGGTAAGAATTTAAATAAATAAGCTTGTAATTAAGTAAAACAAATGCATGCGAAATTTTAGCATGAAAAGTTGTTTCATTAGCAAGAAGCATTTTTGATGAAATCACTCAGAAATATTTTAGCAAGCCCAAAAATAACAAACTTACACATGTTTTATTCATAATCTCTAAAGCATTTTGGCGCCAGAGTTATTTTCCCATAGGTACTACATCTATGTTTAGCAAAAGGAAGGAAAAATCGAATTTTAAATTTGGGAAGCCCTTTTTGCAAACTGAAATTTGAGAAAGTAAAATATTAAGTTTTTTTTTTGTTTTCAAAATGATAAATAATTTCAAGATTCGTATTTAAAACAAAGAAACTATATTTCAAATATTTTGCTTATTCATTTGTTTTTTAGTATAAGAAGACATTTATAATAGGAAAGCTGCTAACTTTTTAAGCTTTGATATATTTCTTTATTTTGCTTTCTGCTTAAGTTCACAAGTCGTATTTAGTTATTTGTAAGTCACATTTTAGAAAACTTTTGTCCAATCTATCTTTTGTCTTCGTCATCCTTTCTTATTATCATTCTTTATAACTTTTACGTTAAAAGCTGAAATCGGATTTATTTATTTTCTAGTTACTATCAAAATTGAGTTAACACAATTGTTTTCGCAAACAAAACTTTAACCTTCTTTGTCTAATACCCAAATATTACCAACAATTCTTTCTTGTTTTATGTATTAGTAGAAGTGGCTGAAAAAACTTGTTACTCACTTTTTCTCCTCTTCTTGCTAGTATGACTTGTATGTATACGTATCATTTTTGTAGTTTAGATCTTAGTAATAATAATCATTACTTTAAGTTTTAGTTCCTGACCGATTTTTGTTTAAATTCGTTTTTTCATTATTACAGCTCTAGCTTACTGATGTCTTACTACTCGCTTTGATTATTCAACAAAACTGATTTAATGCGAAAAGCAAACAAGAGCGTAAACAGAATTTTAAATTCATTTAAATTGAGCCTTCTTATTTTTATTCCTTTTGTGCTTCTTAATGAATAGCGACGATAATTTTAGAACATCAAAAGCTTATAAAAAAAACACAACAAAATATTGCACGCTGTAGCATTTTTTATCTTAAGTAGTTTCGACGTGCAGGTTTTAAATGCCATTCTAGCAGCATTACATTTAATGATGCACGTTAATAATACCCAATACCCATCGTGACCGATAGTAGCGCTGCAAACCACAATAATTGTAGTGGCGCTACGACTAAAAACAAAGTAATTTTCTGTCATTCACGTGAGATTTTGTAAGTATAGATTTCTAGATGTGTTCAGACAAGAAAGCAAGAACAACACGACAAAATTAGAAACACGCTGAAACGACGCAAAAACCAAATACGAAATTTTCAGAGCTTACAAAAGCATAACACCAAAGGTCGTATCCGAATCTGAATTTTTTCTATTGTTAAGTTATGTTTAAATTTCGAAGTCTAGCTCGAATGTAATTTAGTTAAAGTGGGCGTGTCTTTTGGAAACAAAACACCTCCCGGACTTTGGGAAAATTCTGGAAAAAATGGTAACTAAGTAGATAACTAAGGACGGTTTACTGATCTGCATAATAACTTGATAGAAGTTGTAACGTGCAAAAGTGGGATTAGTGACCCATCGATATACGCAACTATATACGATATCAAATCGGTATGCCACCTGTAATGCTAGCTTTTGACAGTCGAAGACGGGTCGTGAGCGAGGAAGGCCTAGAGCCGGCGGTAGACGGTAGTATTTATACGAGAATCTTTATGGGTTTCGGGATCGAGAGGGCGCCAGCCGCAGTAGAAAGTCGGTGACCTAATTTCGAAAGGATGCTTATCAAGGTCGAATCACAGGTTCGAACGCTACACAAGTAGACGGAATCGAGATTGTACTGCATTCTCTTAAGATACTTACACTCCCAATGAGGGATTAAGCTGATATTATGTAGGTAGGTGAATGTCAGCGTCCCTTGGCTCCGGAACAGCTGATCACTGAAACTATGTATGTGTATGCTAATACCACAAGAAAAATCAAAAGGTAAGTTGATCTATTAGCATACTGTTAAATTGGTACAATAAACAGAATACAGCGGTCTTGGTTCACCCTGCTTGAAAATCGTTTTAACATAAACACATATAACGAAAAAGATAAATACATAAAAGTACACGTAAAACAAGTGAACATGAGATAAACATGGTCACAATAAATTCTTTAATATGCACAAACCATCGGCCAATATGAAGGCAACATAAAGTCTGAATAATAAGACATTCCTGGATATTACAAATTTTGCGACCGCTTGTGAAGGAAGCACGCATGAAATAAAATGTAAAATACAAATAACAACGATATTGTTACTGGAATCGTCACTCCAGGTGTTTTGCATTTAGCTTTGGATCCAGATAATTGTTTAAATAAATTTTTAAGAAAGACAAATTTTGCAAAGTTATAAAACAACAAGAATTTACGTTAACAGAGCCTTGCATGGCTAAACTAACAAGACAAGAATTAAATTAATAATTTTGTTGGTTTTATTTGTATATGATCAAACTAATAAGGATCAATAACATTTCGGAACTGAAAAGTTACGTTAAAACATGGCAAATAGTGCATTCCTCTTAAATAAACATTATTACAAAGTTTTCACCACTGTGTAATGATGCGTCGAACTTTTCACTACTGTGAAAGAATATCACAAAGTTTTTCACCAATGTGAAGGGATGTTACAGTAACGTGAATCTTAGGTTACTCTTATCCAAAGCAACTGGTGACAAGACGATGAAATACAGGTATGTACATTAGCAAACAACTACATTCGCAGTTGACGAGCTTGATGCACCAACGTCAGCTTCTTCACAAGATACAGTTTTAAAAGGGGTAAAATTATTTACCGTAATACTGGAACTATCCATTAGAGATCCAAATTTATGGCACAAATTACACTCAATTCACTCCACTGGTTTACACAAGATTTTTCTTATGACTAATACATTAAATTTTTCAGAAACGGACGACGTTCACATACATTCTTAGATTGAAAGTAGATGTTGACTGTCTTTAACTGTCTTTAGAGAGCGAAGCAGTACAAAACTCGTAGAGATTCGACGGAAAGATATGAATACAAGGAACACGTTAACAACGCTAGTTTCTTCGGAAGAAATGAAATAATAGGAGAGACGATACGGTAATTCAACTGTGAGTTCGGTGTGAATTTAGTTTGATAGGTCCGCCAATAAGGTGAGATTTGATTTACACACCAACGGCAGTGACACATCTGGTACATTCCAGGGATTGTCAATAAATATTTAACGATGACAAAAATAATTCGCGTCGTTCACACTCAGGCTGTCTTTCACCTACGTGGATGCTATCCAAACACTTGGAATAGATCCCGATATCACGCGAAATTTTCTAAATCCCAAACTTTAACATACGAGAAACGCGGGATGCGCGTGTGTTGCTTATTTGCAGTCTTTTATCGAATTCCTCAACTCTCGATCGAAATGAGAATTCTTCAATCTCCGGAGGGCTGCGTCCAGCAGATTATTGGCTGGCCGGGATTCATGACATCAAAACCATCAATAAGATAATGAGATGGTGAGGTGGTTTGACCACAAATTCGAGCATTGCCCTGTTCAATTAACAGAACAAACATAAAAATAAATGTCCTGGCTAGGCAAACTGACAGTTTTAATATCTAAAGAAGCATAAAGCTAAAAGATAAAGGGACTAAATTTCTTCGAAATAGGATATTTAAATTTATAAAATACGAAATTAGAGGTAATTTTAACAATATTCAATCCCCGAATATACTGCTTCTCAGAATACAAGAAAACATTTTGTTAGAGAATTCGAGAAAGAAATAGTCCGCAACTCAACCATTTCAGAGATATAGTAGTTTTAGTGTTTCAGATGTAAAAAATATGTTTTCTTCATCTGATCGCTTGTGATAAAACCAAAGTTTGACAACTGTCATTAAGTTACTTTGTTTGTTTCTTACCCGTGCAAATCACGTAAATTATCAAATTATTATCTAAATATGCCTGAATATAAAAACGCGGAAAAGGCAGACATGCATTTTATGTATGGTCGTGCAAAAGGTAATAGTCTTGAAACGTGCCGCCTTTATGCAGAAGCATTTCCGAATGAAGTTCGTCCAAGTGAGAAACTTTTTACAAGAATTCATCAACATCTATCCAAAACTGGTACATTTAGGAGAAGATACCAAGGTGCTTGCCGACCTAGATCAGTTATTACTCTTGCTATTGAAGAAGATGTTTTAAGAAGGATTGATGAAAATCCAGGTATTAGCATGCGAAGGCTTTCTGCTCAAACAGGTATAAATCATTATTTAGTTTGGAGAATCTTACACGAGAATCTTGCCGCTCCTGAATTCTGTTCGTGGATGATAACACAACTTGCAGAAATGACTAATTTGGTTACTCACATTTTATTCTGCAATGAAGCCGGTTTTACGAGAGACGGTGTATTGAATTTCCACAATAACCATATTTGGGCGGATGAAAATCCTCAAGAAATTGTTTAGTCTCGATATCAACACCGATTTTCTTGCTGAAGTGTACCTTAACTTTTTGCCAAATGATTTACCAAAATTTTTAGAAGACCTACTTATTGCTGATGGAATGCAGTTATGGTTTATGCATTATGAGGCACCTGCGCATTTTTCTCTTTTGGTGAGGAATTTTCTAAATGAAACTTTCAACAATCAGTGGATAAGACGAGGGGGTCCTGTTGCAAGGTCTCCTGATTTCAATCTGTTGGACTTTTTTGCTTGGGGATATTCAAAATCTTTAGTTTATCCACGACCAATTAATACTGTAGAAGAGCCGAGGAAGCGGATAGAACTTATCCGTGAGACAATACGTACGACTCCGGGGATTTTTGAAAGAGTACGAACATCTTTTAGAAATGGAAGGGGGCCATGTAGAGCACCTGCTATAATGACTTTGTAATTTAAGATTATCTTACGTTTTTTAATAAATAATCATAGGTACTTATGTCTTCATTTACTAAAAAATGTGGTATATCTCTAAAATGGTTGAGTAGTTGTTGATTAAGACTTTTTTGATCGTCGCAATGAGTACTATAAATGGCTAAAATATTCGACAACATTTTTTAAACACCCTGTATTCATCAAAGGAAATTAAAATCGGTCTAGACGTTCGTGAACTAGAGACACAAACGTATCGATTGAATTAAATACATTTTTGGCTCTAATTCACGAACGGCTGGGCCGATTTTAATTTTCTTTAATGTAACAGATTACGAATTTTATACCCTTTAAAATGATATATCACACATGGGGTAGTGCCATTTAAAATCTTGGGGAAAGGGTGGCTGGAGGAGGGTGAAAGTTTCCCAACTGGCTAGAGTAGGCTATTAAATGTCCCCCTCCAAAACTAACTTGAAGATAATCGAAATAAATGACACTCGAAATAATGTAAATAATTCAAATAGTAAAAATAGTTGAAGCAATCGAGATAATCGATACAATTGAGATAATCGATATAATCGAGATAATACAAATAATTAAGATAATATTTGAAACAGTCGACATAAAGCAAAAAATCGAGGTAATTAAATTATACGAACTAATCGATACAATGGAAATATTCGGCATAATTCAAATAATCGAGTAAATCAAAATAATCAAGATAATGAAAGTAATCGAGATAATCCAAATCATCGAGATAATCACAATAATAGGAATAAGTGACATAATCGAGATAATCCAAATAATCGAAATAATTAATTAATTTAAATTATCGTAATAAGCAACGATAATCGAGATAATCTAAGTAATCGAGATGATAATTGAGATATCGAAATAATTCAGATAACTTAAATAATTGAGATAATCAAAATAATTAATTAGAATAATCGTAATAATCCATTAATTGAAATAATTAATTAATCGGAATAATCGAAATTTGCGAGATAATCAAAATAATCAAGATACTCGTACTCAAGATCTAGTAGGCCGATTTATATTTAATTTTTACTAAAAGATTGTTACTTTTATTTCCAAGGAGCGGAATCAAATAGTTGATGGCCCAGTAAAGTTGTCCGTCTACCTGACCGCGATGCATTTAAACACATTGAGTTTATCGATATTATTTAGGCGGACGACTAGACATGTGCAATTCGCGTAAGATAGTTAATGTATATTCTGCAAGATAAGCGCAGGCCAGTGCATTATGCATTCGGCACATCAAAAAGAATATTTAAAAAGCTTTTGCGTCAATATCTTTTGAAAAAAAAAACAAAAAATTGCTTGTGCCATATAATGTCACGAATTACAGCACAGACAATAATACATCAATAAAAAAAAAATTAAAAATTACTTTCTAGTCGGTGTGAAACACTTAAAAACATTTTCTTTCCTTGTTGAGGCAAAGATGAACGTTGCACTATTCGTAGAACGCAAAAGTTTTCCCCTTACAGTCTGGATACTTGCAACGTTGACGGTATTCGTTCCAGTTTGATAGGTAATTTTGATTATCGGTACGAACTTCTTGAGGGTGTAATTTGCGAAAAAGGATATGTTTCTTCTTCAAGTCTAATTGTAGTTGTAAGAAATTGCTCGGCCTTCCACGTTTCTTGGTTACAGTGTTGGATGTAGTAAGAACCTCTGCTAATGTCAATTTGAATTCAGAAAGTGGTAAATACAGGTTTGGATTATTAGTTGTTCTTTTCCACAATACAGATGGATTAACACATATCATATCTATAAAATGGAAGAACATTCTCATATACTTTTTTTTGATCTTATGAGTATGCGGTAATAACCCAACATTGAGCCAACTCCTCCCAAGTAGCTGTTGTATACACATATGGAACGTAGAATAGTTATATAAGAATTGTCCTTTCTACAAAACTTCCTTACTGCAGATACATCCTGACTCCCCAAACATGTTGATACAATGTATTGGAGATCCATGGCTTAAGGTACGTATGTATTGGATAAGTTAATAAAAGTACTTCCTTAAGTTTTTGATTATTATTTAATTTTCTCTACCGGTTTCGTTCATAGAACATCATCAGGAGAAAAATTGTCGGTTAAATATGAATATGTAATTCATTTTGTTTAATTTGTTGAACTACGTTTTTTGGCTGCGATCTTTTTCTAGTTTGTAGAATGATTGAATGATAAATTTTCTATGTACAATGATTTTTCGTTAATTATATCTTTAGCATCGATACTTCTTCGCCGAAATTCATCCTCGTCAGACAGATTTCTTCCTCACTCTTGTCCTCGTCTGGTATTTCAACTGTAATCACTTGTTTCTTGAAATGAAAGGTTTTCGTGTTCATCTGGAAAAAATGCGCAATAAGAAAACCGTATACATAACCTCAAAGTGTTGCAGATATGACACAAGTGTTTTAACCGCAAAAACAATGACAGTTGTATTATAGTATTGTGATTTATTGAAACACAATAAAATATATGTACTAACCTTTCTTTAGATATAGTTTTCATTGTGCTGTTTTAATAATTCCTTGTTTTACAAACAAATAAACTTCCGCAAAAAAAGAAAACACGCCGATTTTCCTGATTGGCAAGCAATTACCCTCTCCCTGTTTCGGGTTTTGCATGAAAGTCACTAAACTTCTGCAGACACATAGATGTGAGCGTGCCAAATATGGAACATAATCCAATATCTGCAAAACTTTTAAAGGGACTTAAAATTTTTTTAAGTGTTGTGTATCTTATATTTGTCACACTATGCGGTAAGGGGTTAATTACTTCACAAATGCTTAGAGGTGTTCATTATGCAGTGTCATTGCAAGCACCCCCCTGCCTGGGAGCTAACGTAGGACACTCTAAACATTTATGCGGTCAATAGGGCCGTTTGGTCTTGTCGGACCTGTCGAGTTGTTGGGGCCTGTCAAACCTCTCGGGCCATACTGGTGTGTTGGGCCGTTTGGACCTGTTGGGCTTATTGGATTTTTTGGCCCTTCGGGCTTCTCCGATCTGTCGTACTATTCTTACCTCTCGGGTTTTTGTAATTCTTCGCCCCTCAGGTTTATCGGACCGTTTGGATCGCTTGGGCATGTGATAGCATAGCTCTCGAGTCAGTCGGTTCATAAGGGTTTGTTGAGTGGTTTGGTTCTTTTGGACAGTTTGGACTTTGGACTTGACCCTTCGGGCTTCTCCAGTCTGCTCCGGCTTGTTGGGACTTTTGAACTTCTCGACCCTTCGGGTCTATCGGGCCGTTTGGATCTCTCGGGCATGTCAGACCTTTCGTATCTGTCAGGTCATAAATGCTTATTGGGCTGTTAGTGCCTTTTGGACCGTTTGGGTCGTCGGACCTATCGAACGGTCTGAACTTTTTGGCCCTTTGAGTTTCTCAGACCTGTCGGACTGTTCATGCCGTTTCGGCCTTTTGGGTATTGGAATTTTTTGGCTCTTCGTGCTTCTCTGTCGGGTTTCTCAAGCTATTCGGGCCGATCAAGAAGTTACCGGGTTTTTCTAGGGCCGCGTCAAGCTTGTTCCTAATTAGGCCCTCTGAAAATCTCGTTCTGTGCAGGGCTGTAATTTATGTAATCAATTCTTGATTTTCTCTTGATTTAGGTTTTAAAGTCTTCTGATTTTATAACGAAATCTCCTGATTTCTTTGATAGAAATCTTCCGCAATGTGGAAATAAGAGTTGACAGTACCGGAGATAGCTGTCTTTTTTTAAAGTAATATCTGCAGCAATACTAATTTTATATGGAACAACAGTAACGCGGTGTAAATTGTGATAGTCGGAGTATCTTGCAATTCCTGATTAATTAATTTTATTATTCTTTCTTGATTCTAGAATATTTTTAACAACAAATCTTTATCTTAACCAACTTTTAAAACGTCACGATACTTTTCTGTATTTTATATCTATATTATATTTTTATTTTCCCCTCCTCGTCGCCAATACTTTCGAATCAAAAGGGGTTAAATTCCCGTAATAAAAATCTCTTGTTATTGTAAAATTAGTCAACATTATTATGAGTTAATCAGTATAAGCCGTAGCATGACCGAGATGAAAAAGAATACTCACATGAGTGTCAGGTGGCACCTCTTAGAACAGTTTGTGACAGGGTTGACTTTAATTTAAATTGTTCTTTTACGATTATAAATGTATTGTCACTTCAATTAACTAACTTAACATAAACATAAAATTAATAAAAGTCAAATAAATCACGATTTGTTTGATTTTTATGAAATAATCATTGATTTTGTTTTTGTTTTAAAATCGTGGTTTCTTCTCACCCTGCTGTTAACTATTAATAAATAAGAAAAATATTAACAAAGAAAGGGAGTTAAACACCGACAGATTCATTTTTATTTGTTAATTACGAAACAAAGTTCATTTTCTCTTAAATAATTTTCTGTTTCAACGACGCCACTGACCATCGAATCTGTAAAAGTTTAGTACACAACGGCTCGCATCTTAAAGCTTCTTGAAAGCATCTGAATTGCTGATACATCGTATCTGATTTGACGTTAATGGTTACTGAAGTCGTTAGTCGCACTTCACAGCGACGTCTCCATTTAAGTAAAGCCGTACTCCTTTCTTAAACCTCCACGCATTACGAAAACAAAACACACAGGCAAGGCTAATTAAATATTTCTTTCGAGTAGGGGCACCTTTAACGTAAATTACTTTCAGTTTTAATTTTATTTTAAAAGCAATTTCGCAAAAGAAAAAATATATAACAACGACGCTACTGATAGCGTTAGTTAATACACAAGAGCTCACATCTTAAAGCTGTTTGAGAAAATATCTGAAATTCAGATACATCGTAGTTTTATCTGATCGATTTCGGTATGGGCAAGTTTGAAGGTATTACGTGAGTGTTTGCTGATGTACGATACTGATTACGACCGTCAGTGCAACCCTGATTTTAACATCAAGGACGAGTGTTGAATCGGAAGAAACGTTGCGGTTTTTTTATGTATCTATTTACGAAACTAAAACTTAATATCTTAATACAAACTTACAGTAATTTGATAATAATCGACCAATAAACTATAAAGTAGAATTATCTAATAAATTGAAGGAAATTTAATAGACGGTGCGAACTAGTATCATTCTAATACGTTTTACACATTTGCACTCCTCCTTGTCAAATAAATTCTACTTAAGGCGATTGATCTTTGAAATTGCGAAGCTTTTCAGACTGTAACGTAAATATTTATGGCCCTTTTGCTTTATTCATACACACGTAGATTGTTTTAAATTTGTAATGCATTTAGTAACGTCAACAAAAGAATTATATTGTAATCTTTTTAAATTTATGTCGTAAAGTTAACTTGTTGCTTTTAAGACAACTCAATTAACAAAGTGTGTTTTATAAGAATTTGTTTACATTTTTTAAAATGAAATTTGACATTGAGATTTAACAGAAATGACTTCTAATTTTATAATTTATAGCCAACGAGAGATGAAAATGATTCATCTATGATTAGCTGCGCATATTTGCACTAATTGACGAAATAAAGAAAACATAAATGGTTTGAAAATATTCAAATAAGCAAAAACTGAAAATATTTCTTAAAAGTCGTTTATCAGAACAATTTAAAACAAATTTAATTTTTAGAAATTGACAAGTTAAGCACTAAGCAAATCAAGTTTACTTGTTTACGAGAAAAAAGTTTCAAACCATTTATCTATTATGAAAGTTAGTAGAAGTCATTGTAACATGTATTGACACCCAATGTAGGGTTTAGCACACAAATATTTTCATTCTAGATCATTTTGGTTATTTAGATTATCGGATTACCTCCAAAATAACCAAACAAAGGCAATTTTTAGCTAACATAACCTCATTGTAATCTGATTTGTTTTAGGAACTGCAAATTTGACCTAACCTAACTTGCTTAATTTGCAATTTAATAGAAACTAATTCATCTAACCTAACCCATTTTAACTGCATCTAATCCAACTTTAATCAGAAAAACAATGATATGTTTTGTGAAAAAAACACTCAACAGCCAACAGATTGCCAATTGGAAATTACTAATTACGTCTAGCCATTTGAAACGTTGAGAAAAAAGTTTTTGGGAAAAACACCGTGAATCTACGTTAAACTGTCGCAGACACTCAATAACCAACATGATGCTAGTTGGAAATTACGAATTACGTCATACTATTTGAAACATGTATAAATCTTTAGATAATCCGTGACGCTACGCTGATTGCACAAAGAGTATGTCTAGAATTCACAAAATTGTCAAGGTAAAAATCAGATTTTCTAGGCAGAACGATGAAACTTTTAGGAAAAACGCTGAGAATCTATTCTGAACACTTGTAGATAACCAACAGATTAGAAACGCAGATAGAATCTTTAGGTCAAGGTCGGTACTAAAGATATTTGGCGCCTATGGCAGAATTTCTTAAGGCACCTTCTTGTGATAAACAGGGTGTTGTTAGTTATTAGTTTTGGTTATCTGGTGCAGCGCTTAGTCACCACGGCATCTATGGCAAGTTGTCTCATTGGACAACCTTGTTGCATCAAGACAAGTGATGTAGGGTATGCTACAGTTATCTTTAAGTTTCATATACCTACAGGCGTTTTACTGACTTTTTTTAGAACTTCGGTGTGTTATCGACAGACAACAATTGCATGTTGTGTGGTCCTGACTACATCAACAACTACATGACTGAGACAAGAAAAAATAAGCTTTCTTTTGAACCGAAAGTCGACTATTCTTTACACTAAAAAACTACCAACTTTGTGCTATATCTCGGATGTAAAACAGTTGACAATCGTTTGAGGATAATTATCATATTCTACATATAAAACCCTACAAGTTACTCCTTTACAATTTTTTCGTACCTTTAGCGGTTTTCATAATTTTGGAAGAAATAAGTTTTTTTTCGGTATCTGGTAGGCTATGAGAAATCGGTCCGGTTTGGCAACTGTTTCGATATGTCTTCCCCATGAGCAAATTGTTTACCCATTTAACCTTGTATCTCTTACGGTTTAAAAGATCCCAATGCAGGCCATCTCCCACCTGACACCCTGTATACAAGCAAACTGGTACAAACCCAAACCGCGCAACAAGCGGATGAGTGCAAGCCGGGTCTGGTGCCCAGAACAGAGAAGTAAGGGATAGTTGTGAACGGTACTGCCCAGATACGACGGACCGTCTCGAACGCCGATGCCGATACTGGGGCGACAGTCTTTGAGGGTGACCGGTGGCGGACCTCCCCTAGCACCAACGTCACCAGTTACACCCCAAACTAGGGGGAAGGGTATGGAATGATAGGCGGCGGTAAGGAGAAATAGTTAAGGCGGTGAGCAGGATAAGGTAAAGCGGACGATAGGGATAAGGCACCTTTGTGGCTTACCGGGGTATTTACTTGAATACTCACTCTGGTTGGGCTACTGTAGTCAGGAGTCGGATGCTGTAGCTGCGACGACTAACTCTCGGCATTCTGGTATCTGCTTATATAAGAGTGTACACGATAAAATCTGGTCAATGATTTCATTCTATATTTATTTAACTTTAAATCAAGGAATGTAATTTCTATGTTTCTATACAGTGTGCTCAGTGAGGAACGGGACATCGTAATATCTCGGGAACGAATGCAGATCTTAGAATCCTGAAAACTTTGTTATAAATGTAAGGTAGGGGCACATACTTTATGATAAAAAGTTTTTAAATTAAATGCGTCACCGCCACGTGGCGCTACTTACCTTAATTATTTTAAATGGAGTACCCTATTTTTATTCGATTTTTGGAATTTGCAACATATTTGTGATAACTTTCCTTATAATTACTACCAACCTATCTGGTTTACTTTTCCGTAAAATAATGATTTTTATAAATTTAACAGAAAGATGTAAAAGATTGCATTCGGTAGAGATAATAAGCAAATTCTTCTACATTTCTACCGTAGACTACACTACACCATCTTATAGAATCATTAGTACCTATCCATCGTCTCGGAAATACACTAATACATCAGCTACCTCTTTTGCTTGCGAATATTAATTTACATTTGCGGCAGGTGATGTATTGTCAACAAGACGGCGTCCCTGCTCATAACAGTAACACAGTAAGAGACCATCTTTTAAATTCCGCAATAAATTATAGAGGTTGTCATTAAAAAAAGTTTTGATAACGTCATACCTCCTACATGACTCACCCTGTATAAATATTCTTTGTTTAAAAAAATGCACAATTAAAAATAAAAATCGATCGGTGCGAACGTTTTTCCTAAAAGGCCGTTCCTGAATTTTTAAAGAATTTATGCACTACTTTACGAAAGCACTGTATATGTATATATACCAGGTCCGACAGTCAGGTGGCATTAAAAGCGATCTGTGCAGGTAAGATAACAAATTCTTCTTTGCAGAAGTGCATGTGGAAAAGCTTGCCACAGCAAAGGAGGTTAGCCTCGTCTGAGTTCCTAGACACAGCTGGATCCACTCACCAGACTGGAAGCTGAGGATACCTGCTTAGGACCAGAACCGTCTCTAGGAATATCAAGTCGACGGATCTCGTCAGCCCTGAACGCATGGCCTTACGATACTCAAACGATAAGCTGTAGCTAAGAAACAGTGGCTATGGCCAGGCAAAAGGCCATATAACCGGTTTTAACTTGTCAAAGTTAAACTAACTAATAGGCAAGAGACTGGGAACTCTAAGCCTTTTAACTGGGGACCTCGCGGGCCACTATACCTTAAGAAGGCACATGTCGCTAAATGTGGGAGTGACGATGAAACATCTTGTTATTTTCTGGGAGAATGTGAGGGTTATGGGAGACTGAAGTTTGCTGCCTTTCACGTAGGTTTGGACAGAGAACAGCAGAAAGAATAGTGGATGGTATTAGAGATAATTGGTAGTAAAAAAGGGCCTATAAAAGGTCTATTTGCTGGGCTTTAGCCTCTCCAGTCATTATTACTATGCTGGCAATAATTTTACCACCGAATAAGAGGTGGTGGAGAACTTTAAAATAAACTTAAATTAATATTTCTACGCTCAATATGTATGTTAAATAAAGTGCAAGTGATGCAACTTGCCGTAGGCGTCACAGCGACAAGGTGCTGCGCCGCACCGCTATCAATAAGACAATTAAAACTGCCATTAAAGGCATCGCCTTGTTTACCATACGGCACGGCGGCGCCTTAAGAGATTTTGCCTCATATTAGGCGCCAAATTCACTAATGGCGGCCATGCTTCGATAGTCAAGAGTCGTGGATCACTGGCGGTTGTTTAATGCATAGTAAATCCAAACGAAGCCAGTAGAAGAATGAAAAGCGAGAAGAAGAGCAAAAAACCTGACCCTCAGTCAGAGCAATTTCTTCAAAGAAATTTACACACGAAAACTAGCCAAGCTGCCTGTTGGCAAAGAAACAGTAAGGGGACTAGTGTATCAACACGGTGACTTGCTTGGATAGGCTAGTGGGTTATTGCAGGCAGCTTGGTAGAAAGCAAAGTTTAATCCTTTTAACAAAGGGAACTCATGAAGCTGCGTAGCGGTGAAACAGGAGTTGAAATGGACAAAACCTAGCTTCATTCGTTCAAGTTAAAGCACAAATTTTAATCTAAATTTTCTGTAAGAGTGTAAAATGAAAAACAGCGACAAAGCTATGAGACCTGCCCTGAGATACATCTCCATTAATGTGCGGCCAAATTTGGCGTCGGCTTAGCAGGCTTGGCTGTAGATCTAGTGTGACTTCTTTCAAAAATGTCAAAAAAAGTGCAAAGGTACAAGAGGAAATAGCAGAGACAAAACATTTCATGAAGGCAACCAAGACAATTCCGTTAATTGATTAGTGAAATACTGCAAATGGTCGGATGGGTGAAGAACGAAGCCTTATTGTACAACCCACACCCTACAAAAGAACGCCAATTTTCACTGACTAAGCCACTTGCAGTGATGGTGATGCCGCGAAGCTGCGAACAAATGAAGTGCAAGGAAGGCTGGCGCAATTTACAAATAAGGCAACTTGCCATAGGCGCTGCGCCTTCTCCAATAAGACATCTGGGACTGACAGTAGACGCATCATACATAGCCCTGATTACCACGCTTAAGAAATTTTGCCATAGGCACCAAACATCTTAGCACCGGCCCTGGTTTATACTGATGATTCAAATTAGATTAACGTAGTATGTAAATAAAGAGTAAATATCGAGAGTATCGGAACATCGTTAACAGCTGATATTTGAAAGGAGAACGCAGGCGACTCATACCCTAGAAACGGGGCTGATAACATTACTTTAGTAGTCCCTGATTAACTTGATAAAAATTTATAATTATTTAAAATCTTAAGAGTTAATGTAATTGTGGCGTGATTTTTAAAAACAGAAATAACTGTGTGAAGATGAAGTCCTAATGGAAGCAAAAATCATTCCATGCTACCGTTACGCTTCTCTTCTACATAAGCCAGAGTGATATTTAATATTTGCTTTTTATCATTCTGTGATATTTTATGCAAAAAATTTAATTTTTCATTTTACTCTCTATACTATTCAAATTTTTCTAATGCTGAGAAGCGCAACCTTTAACCTTACCGTAGCTTTTCGCCTGAAGGCTTTACAGACGAAGCCGACACGTGAGAACCGATGAAGGATTGTGTGGGAAGTTGCAACCCACCCAGAATATTACATGGAAATGTTAATATAAAAAAGATCAACATAAAATTTTTTAACTTTTTAAAACAGTCAAAAATCTGCCAACGCACTCAAAGCCTGCTTTACAAAAAAATGCTGAAAAGTTTATCACGAAACAAAGTAATACAACGCACGACATTTTTTAATAAAACAATTTTTAAAATTTGAAACAACGTGTCGTCGTCGTCGTTCGTGATAAATCCTTGTAGGTAGACAATTTTAACTTTGACCTTTTTATTTTGCACGACGACAAATTTCCTGATTTCCAAAAGAAAGAAGCAGTTTTGAAATAATAATGAAGTTGGCTACGTATCAGAAGAGGTGGTCTATACATAATAAAAAAATTATTACTTCAGGGAATAGCTACACTGAAGTGAACTAGAAAAGCCTTCAGTAAAGATTCATTCAGGAAATTAAATAAACAACTCTCTGAATGCTTTCTGATGATAAGAATCGGAACTTCCCGGAAAAGTTATCTCCATGTCTTGGAAAGTGCAGAATAATTTTTATTAATTTATATTAGGGGCAACTTTCTCTTCAAAGTTTGTTTATTTTTGAGAAAGTTTATTTGCGTTATTCTGTTCCAAAAAGTTCGTTTTATTAAAACAGCAGCAGTTGTATATCAAAAACAGCACTTCGCATAAAACAAATGGAAAACAATTTTTTTCGGCACACACTTGAAATACGCTGCGCAACAAAGCAAGGCTGTATTAATTTTAAAAATGAGCATGATATTTTCATACCAACATGAGGATTTCAAAGAATATGTAACAATAGCATTAAACGGGAATCGGTTGACTGGCAAACCGCAGAAAAGACAAATTAATACTATAAGCAGTGGCATCAGCTGGTATTAAGATGCGGATAAGATGTCGGGATTAAGTAAATGTCCGTTTAGGACGATATTAGAATCAAATTACCATTAAGTGAGGGTCGATGTTAATGGTGAAGCTAGATGTTATTCAGGTAATATTTAATAACATCTTGGAAGTTATCGAATGGTATTTGAACGGTTCGGTTATGACGTAAAACGATTAAGAGATCCATTAGAAACACGCTAAGCTGCTAAAAGGATTTTAAGAAGACATCTATTATAGTAAGAAATAAACGAACTGAAATGTCTCATTTAGAATTATTACCTCCACAATATTTGAACAAGTACTCTATACCAGAAAAAAATGGGCAAGATAATTGTTTAGCATACGAGGGTTTTGACAGTGAAATGTGATGTGGAGTTCAACCTCAAATATAGTTATTCCAGCAAAAAATAAAAAGTAATGGTTCTACTTAGAAGGAAGTTGTGCAGAGTTTGATTGCGCACGAAAACATGAAAAGTTTTTTAAAGCCCTTCAGCTTGTAAAAACTATATGTCTTTTTTACCTCCTATACATGCTTCAATTAAGCTTCAAAAGGAAGTGATATCAAAGAACAATAGCAATCCGCTTAACTCAAAGAAACGTAGGAGTCTTTTCAACTGAGTATTAGGCATCTGAAGAGTCGAAAAATCAAACTCAGAATATCTAGGGTATCACAGGAAAAAACCTACAGGAAGGCGAATTCCATGCAAAGAAAAAACTGACATTGAGTTTAAGTTTTAGCAGATTTGGGTTAAGTTCATTTTTATTTAACTTAAAAATTGTTTTGTTACCATCTTAATTAAAATTACGGTAACATTTTCTCGTAAGCAGGGCCGGTTTCAGAACTTAACGCGCTTCAGATTTTCGCGCCCTGTCATGTTCTATAGTGGAGAGAAGTATGGGAAGACTATCCAATCCGCATTTGCTTTTTGCTCTTTCAAGAAGGTTAATAGAGATCGAGCCTTTCTTTGATTTACCTCAGGTGTCATGTTGGAGGACGTATCCCTATCCGTGTTATTGTTTTCTTAAGAAGTTAATAAAGGGCGATTTTGGACCACCGGAGGTAGCTCACCGTGAGGGAGTAATTAGCATAACTCAGGCTAATTTAATTGGTTGGGTCATGCATCCGATAAGGTGGAAAGGAACCTGGAAATAAGATGTGACAACTAAAATCTTTATTTCTAATTAGACTCGAAACAGTATCTAGCGGTGGAGGAGAAAATATAGAATTAAGCTTGACCATTTGAGTATTAATCTGGATCCTTGTTAGTTAATTAAGACTTGGGCATCATATGCAATTGTTGTCAACACTGATGCTAAACGAAACGTGGAGCAGTTTTTAAAAAGGTTTAGACTTGTTGAATTTCTTAGTTATAATACCTGTGTTATAGTAGGCGGCCATATAGTCGCACACAGGCAGCAATCACTGATAATTAACACAATGACGTAACTGACTATCTCGTTCTAGGGCCTGTCACAGAATGACATACCAAACAAAAAAACACCACAAAAGGACCTAGGAGGTAGGCAACCCAAAAGGCACCCGGGCCAACAGTTTAGAAAGGAACTTTATTAAATAAAATAATAATTGCAGACTTCCTGTTGAATTTCTATATAGATTGTACACCAATTAATGAGTTTATTTATTCTTATAAACGATTTAAAAAAATAAATGTTACAACCTCTTTGAAGATAGTTAATAATGGACAAAACCCGATCTTGGGTCACCGGAGGCATCTGTCGAGCGGCGGCGCAGCCCAACATACGTATGTTCGTATTTAGTTTCCTTAAAAAGGTTAATGAAGGGTAAATCCTGATTTTGGGCAACCGGAGTTGTCCTGTTGGGCGACGCAGTCCACCAGTGTTTGTATTTAGCTCCCTAAAAAACATTAACGGAGGACTAAGCCTGATTAGCCTATTAAAAGGCACGTCTCTTGTTCATATCTAATTTCTCGGGAAACTAAAAGGAAGAAAAATCTGACATTGAGCCACCAAAGGCAACTTGTTCAGGACAGCTTGACACCTGTTCATATTTAATTTTCTCAAGAAAGTTAATGGAGAACAAAGCGAGACTGAGCCACCAAAGGTGGCTTGTTGAGTGGCGCAGTACGACTTGTTTAGTTTCTTTTAAGAAGGATAATGGAAGGTAAAGCCTCATATTGACTTAGTAGAACTGGCTCGTTAAGCGGTGTAGTCAGATCCATGTTTGTATTGTATCTTTGAAGAAAGTTAACGGAGAATGCAGCCTAACAGAGATGACCTATTGAACGAGACCCGTAATTGACTCTCTAAAAAAGGTTAATGGAGGACAAAACCGACTTTGGACCACCGGAGCAGCGCAACTCGTCTTTATATTGACTTCTTTAAGAAGATTAATGAAGGACGAAGCCAGACCTTAGGCCAGTCTACTAAGCGGCGTAGCCCCATACGTGTTTGTATTTAGTTCCCTCAAGAAAGGCAATGAAGGGCAAAGCCTGACCATGAGCTACCGAAGGTGGTGTATTGGAAGCCGCACTCATGTTTACTTTTTTAAGAATGTAAATGGAGGGCGAAGCTCCCCGACATTGGGCTGCCGGAGATGACTCCTGTTCGATTTAGTTTTCTTAACAAGGTTAATAGAGAACGCAGCCAGACCTTGGGCTACCGGAGGTGGTCCGTTGGGCGACGACGCAGCCCAAAAGGTTCTAGTATTTAATTCTTTAAAGAAGGTTAATGAAAGGCGAAGCCAAACCTTAAATCTTCGTAGGTGGTCTTCTAAAGGTTGAATCTCTTTTTGTATTTAGTTTCTTAAGAAGGCAAATGCAGGGCAAAACATGACATTGGGCTACCGGAGAAAACTTATGAAGCAATGTAGCGTAACTGGTTTTTATATTTAGTTTTATTAAGAAGGTTAATGGAGGACAAAGCCAGATCTTAGGCCAGTCTGTTGAGCGGCGCAGTTTAATACCTACTATTATTTAGCTCCTCGAAGAAAGGTAATGGAGGGCAAAGCCCGACCATGAGCCTCTGCAGGTGGCCTAATGGTGGCCGTATTCCCTGTTCGTATTTAATTTCTTGAGAAAATAAATGGAAGACGAAGCTGCTCGACATTGGACTACTGAACGGGACCTGTTGAACTGGACATCCCGACTCGTGTTTGTATTTAGTATTTTCAACAGGGTTAATCGAAAACGCAGCCAGTTCTTTTGAGCGGACATGCCCGTCATCTGTTTATATTTAGCTCCTGAAGAAAATTAATTAGGGCAAGGCAAAGCACAACCTTGAACCACCGTAGGTGGCTTGTTGAAAGACACATCTTCTGTTTCAGTTTAGTAGGTAAAGTCCAACATTGGGCCACCGGAAGCAAACTGTTAAGCGGCGCAACACAATTCGTGTTCCTATTTAGTTTGCTAACCAATGTTAGTAGAGAACGTAGCCAGACCTTGGTCCATCGGAGGTGGCCTGTCGGGTCGTGTGACGTGACAAGTGTTTGCATTTAGTTTTATTTATTTATTTATTTTTGGAAGAAAGTTAATAGAGAAAAAACCCGAATTTCAGCCATTGTAAGTGGCCTATTGCAGGGCATTTAGTTTTCCAAGTAAAGAAATGGAGAGCAAGGTCTGACATTGGGCTACCGGAGGTAATCTGGTATTTAGTTTTTTTAAGAAGGTTAATGGAGAACGCAGCTACCGCTAGGGCCACCGGCCTGGCAAGTGTTTATATTTAGCTCTCCAAAGAAAGTTAATAGAGGGCGAAACCCGATCTTTAGCTACCGTAGGTGGCGTATTCAAAGACGCATCCCCTGTTGGTATTTAATTTTCCAAGAAAGTGAATGGAGAGCGAAGCCCGATACTGGGCCACCGGAGGTATCCTGTTGAACGGGGCAGCCCGACACGTGCTCGTATTTAGTTTTCTTAAGGAGGTTAATGAGGAACGCAGCTACCACTAAGGCCACCGGAGGCGGCCTATTGCAGTTTGTATTTAACTCTCCGAAAAAAATTAATAGAGAACGAAGCCTGATCTTTAGCTACCGTAGATGGCCTATTCAAGGGCGCGTCTCTTGTTGGTATTTAATTTTCCAAGAAACTGAATGGAGAACGAAGCTTGACATTTTTTAGCGGAGGTAATTTGTCGAGCGGTGCATCCCGACTCGTGTTTGTATTTAGCTTTCTTAAGAAGCTGAATGGGGGACGTATCCAGACTTTGAGTTGCTGGGTTTATTTTAACCTCTTTGAAGAAGGTAAATGGAAAGCGAAGCCCGACCTTGAGCCATCGTAGGTGGACAATTCTAGGGCGCAGCTTTTGATCGTAATTAGTTTCTTAAGAAAGAAACTGAAGGCAGAAGCCCAACATTGGGCTACCGAAAGCAAGCTCTATTTAGCTCTCTGAAAATAGTTAATGGAGGATGAAGCCTGACCTAGGGTCATCGTAGACGTCCTATTGTAGGACGCAGTTTCTGTTTGTATTTAGTCTCCTAAGAAAGTAATTATAAGACGAAGCCCGACATTAGGCCACCGGATGCGCATTAGGCACAGTATGGCATGTGTTCGTGTTTAGCTCTCTGAAGAAGGTTGATGGGGGATGAAACCTGAGTTAGAACCATCATAGGCGGGTTATTGGAGGGCGCAACGTTTGTTGGTATTTAGTTTTCTAGGAAATTAATTGGAAGGCGGAGCCAGCCTGTTGAGCGGGACAGCCCGGATCGTGTTCGTAAGTAGTTTTCTGAAGTAGGTTAATGGTGAACCCAACCAATCAACTTTCACATACCACGCAAAATGACTAGGCGTAACACGGATTTTGTTGAAAATTATAGAATGTTTCAAACAGAAATATCATCTTAATCTTGGACGGTATTTACCTGTACATCTTTATATATTATGCAGAAGACAAGAAATCTTTGAAAGTTATGTTGGTTACTTGTTGTGTTAGTAGCAAGAAAGATCCTTACATAGCTCACCAGCAATCGTCTGCGTGTTTGCCAGCCGTTTGTTTTAGCCAAGGCGCCAGATTGTGTTGCTTCCCAAGTACAACCTGCTTTGAAATTATACGTCACCTTCTCCCCCTCACAACCTGATTTACTTTATAGGTAGGACCCAAGAGTAAGACTGTTGACTTGAACAATCAAAGAAAGGAAATATTTATCATTAAAAACAAAGAAATAAAATTAACTTCGATAATCAACAATAAAAAAGACGACTATTAGCACTTGAGGTACGTTAGGACCCTTTCCATACAGGTACTATAAAACTGTACACCAAAGGTCAAATCATACCTCGACTGGACTGTCTGAACCCAAAATACAAACGATGCATAAGAAAAACAAAAGACGATTGCTGAGCTGTAGAAGGGTCATTCCTGTACTGGCACTGTTAAACTAGTTAACATACTGAAAGTTCCATCTCGATTGAATCATCCGTTCTGAAGATACAAACGATGCATGAAAAAAAAACAAAAGACGATCACAGGTATTTGAGTTATGTAAATGCCTTTCTCAACCTACGGTGTACAGAAGATATACCATCTGCATGCGAGAAACCGTTTTCGTGGCCCAAAATCGGATACACTAAACGTTCATAAGAGCAATATATTTTATATGCATTCGTGGCCGAGTCTCTTATGGAAATCGGATAGGGTCCTTTAAATGGTCTTGTGGAGGCTGGAACACAAGAGGGTTGACTTGTGATGCACTGAGCCTGCACGATGGAGTGACTATTTTTTCCTTGATTGGAATTCAAATAGATTTTCTGAATTATCCTGGACTTCCCAAAAAGAATGTGACTGATACCCTAGCGTTGCTTAAATTAAAGGTAAATGCATTTTGATTATCTGATGTAGTTGATTTTAAATTTTCAAGTTTGCATTTCCACCATAAAAATTAGTTAGTAATAGATATTACAGTAAATGAGTTTGCACAACAAATCTTTTCCATTTCAATCAAGCTAAGACTTTCCAACATTTCTTTATTAGCCAATTATAGAATTGCCAGGTTGATAGCTCTAGGATATTTAGAGAATTCTTTATTTTCAACAGAAAAACTCTTACCTCGTTTTGATATTTTACTACTTGAGTATGACATTATTTCATATGTCATTGTGCGGTCTTGTTGCTGTGCTATTTTGTCATTTCACTTTCTTATCCGCGCTTTATGTTTCACCTCAAGTATAGGAATGGCCATAAAAAATAAATTGTCATCTCATGAAAAAAAGTCATTGTGGAGGCCGTAAAAAAATACAACGTGCGGGGCGTATTTAATCATTAATACATTGGTTTTGTGTAGGACTGTAAATGTTTTGTAAGGAGATAGGATGTTTGGTGCGAATTGATTTCAACTCTTAACAACTTTATCTTTCGTAACTTTTTTATACATAATTTTTCAATGTTGGCATTTATTTAGTTATCCCACCTTTGTTAGTTCTTCATTAAATCAACAAGATAAGAATATCATAATACTGCGACTGCTTCACAAACGTGTTTTTACAACAATAAAAAAAGAGAAGAGAAAAGCCGTAACTTTATACAAAAAAAGGTATATTTATAGAATAATTTCCATTTCAACAGTATTTTTCTCGTTTCTCTATTATATACTACATTTACATTTTCACACACGTCTTTGAATTTAACTTTGAAAATTGTTTTCAAAGAAAATTCTCCGAACTTGATTCGCTAGATTTTATATCCTCATCTTTCAAACTTGATACCATTCGTCGTCGTATCAGAGAGGCTACCTAATCTGGGATATATTTAGGATGGGGCGATACGGATCATCTGAGTTTATAATGTGTGATCTCGGGAATGCCCGGTTTTCCAAGATTCTTTTCCTTTTTAATGATGCGCTTTAACGTTTTTGCAACTAAAAGATAACTTTTCACACACGCCCATCCCATCGATAAAACTTGGAAGAGTTACGACCGTGTATAATCGTGGAAATATGGTTAATATAATTTTCACGAAATGGATATTTTTGTGATTTAAAGGTCTTTTTAAAGAATCAGAATTCTAGACGGATATCTATAGTCATTTGGAGGGATATGAAAAAAAATATTTTTTTCTGAATTGATAATGACAAACGTGTCTAACTCATGTGTTTTTTTAAAGTACGTCAAGATATTTCAGGAAGATGATTCTAAAGTAAGAAAGTTTGGATAGACAGACACTAGGTCTTCTGGAACTCCCTTTTTGGAATATTCTTAGAACAGTTCATTTTATCAGATTCAAATTTGGTAATTTTAGTGTAATTACAGGGTGAGTTTGAACAAGATCCATATGCAGGATGTTTGGTTTTAGCGTAACGTTGCTTTTTATTTTGCACGCAGTTTTGATTTTCTCATGGTGATGGTTTTTATTGGTGAAGTTGGAAATTTAGACTTTTGCAGTACTTTTACTATTCTTGTCATTTCTCTTTGAATATAACCGTTTCTGAGTAAAATTAGTTTTTATTTTCAAGCTCCCATCCTAAACACTTTGGGCTAGCTTCTACACTCTTCATTAAATTTGAACATTTTCTAACTACCATGGTAATCGATTTTGTCCCTTTCCTCCCTGTTAAGATTAGATAAACCTGTACTTGTTTAAATTTTTAAAATAACTTTATTATTCATGAAACGATAGTAGAAAGAACAATAATTATAATAATTGTTCAAAATTAAAACTTCCAGCTTGGTCAAAATCAAACTGTATAGATGAGTTATGCCTACTGAATGTGTTAGCAAAAACGGTGGGTCCAATTATATACAGCTTTATGTCTTTGCAATTACGCGTATTTTGCTAATGCAATTCAACGTACATCAATTTATTTCATGCTTCCCTCTTACCTTTTAAGAGGAAAAAAAAGTTGAGAATTACCCTGCATGTACGGGATGTCCCGTAAATGCCAATAAAGATTCAGGTAAACATCTTCTATGAGTGCTTGTTGGAAATCTGCGAAAAGAAAGTTTCTCTTCAGCTTAGTTTTCTTGTACAACTGGTCAGAAGTTAACATCTTTAACACTAAATCAACAAAAACCAAAGAATTGAATCCAAATGAAGCCATTACCAAGCCAAGGATTCCATTCTTCATATCTAATGTAAACCCAAACTTTTTCTACAAATCCATTCCCCGGATAACTTCGTCAGCTATATCCGCTACCAACACCCGATGCTTGCAACTCTTAAAACCAATTTCCATTTCCACCATCAGTTCCCCAAGAACATCGGTATGCTCACCCGTAGCGGTCTTCAACCGGACTATTGATGGCTGTAACTCTCTATCTTCAACAATATCAGGACGGATTATTGTCCTTGTTGCTCCCGTGTCGATCAATAACGAACATGTCTTCTCAAAAATACTGCCATCGATGTAAAAGCTGTCTGGTTGATACCGTAACGAAGCCACTTGGATGGTAATCTCCGGGGCATGATTTAAGGAGGTCGAGGTTCGCCCCTTTGCATCGACCTATACTAGTTTTCCTGATCTTGGTTATTCCTAACTGCACCACTCTTGGTGCAATTTCTTCTAAGATGACCCTGTTCACCGCATCTCCAGCACTGTAGTCTTACTTTCTTCGATCGCTGCTCTTCAAACATTTGCTTCATCATTCGTTTCATCGTTTCCTCCATATCTTCTGCCTTGGCACTTCGCACACGGACATGACCATGGGATGTTCTCTTGGCTGCTTCAAACTCAAGCGCGTGCGCCAATTTTACATGACGCGCAAGTCTCAAAGCCTGTTAGGTTTCAGAATCTGGAACAGCGTCGATAAAGGTTTGGACAGCCAGCTGCTGAAGAAAGATCTGCGGAGCGTCTGGATATGCTAGCGTAATTAAACGCTCTATGTCCGCTTGGAGTTCTTGTAGATTCTCTCCCGGTTTCTGCATTTTACTTTTCAGTTGCGCGTAGTACACTTGCTGGAGGTGTTTATCTCTATAACGCATATCTAACCGTGATGATAGCTCCTTGAAATTTTCTCGCAAATGGTACGGAACCGTACGTATCACATCAAGGGCGTCTCCACGTAAAGCCACTATCAGCGACGCTGCCTTTTCTTTTTCACTCCACTTATTAGTAACAGCAGCCGCTTTGAATTGCATTAAATAAGTGGACCAGGCTATCTTTCCATCGAAAATTGGAGGTTGAACATGATTTTTCGGCGTACTATTGCTTCCATTATCCGCAAGGGGTTGTTCGCGGATCACCCGTTCCGCAGGTGGAAGTTGTATATTTTCAGGTGCCTCGCGGCGAGCGTCTACACTTTCTTCCACAACTTGTCCCATAGTAAACATAGCAAACTTTTGTTGTAGTTCGTCATATTTTTGATATAATCCATCGACTTCCTCTTTTATTGTTTCCATTTTTTCATTCATTTCACTTTGCACGTTATTTATTTCACTTTAATTTCACTTTTTATATTTTCCGTATTTGAATTAATTTCTTCTTTAATTTCACTTTGCACGTTATTTATTTGACTTTTTATATTTTCCATATTGGAATTCATTTCTTCTTGATTATTTCCCATAGTTTGCTTAAGTTCTTGTAACATCTTAATTAATTTCGAATCCATTTTGGCTGAGGCAGATCTTGTGGTAGGCATTTACAAATTATTTTTGTTTTAAATTTCTAAATTTCACACCTGACACCAATTGTTGCGTTTTGACAAAAACGTGTATTTATTTTTAATGTTTATTTTAACTTAGTATATTACAATTTATTTCCAGAATTTATTTACACTAAATTATTTATTTAATTATGTACAAAAGAATTTATTTATCACTAATTAACATTTATTTCGTTCGTAACTACTAGCTGCTTGACTGTAGAACTGCCTTCAGTTCGATCAACGCAGCCTTAATGCGTTCCCGCGTTAGTTCTCGATGGGGCTAGAAGATTCCCGCCATTTTCCTGCACATTCGACTCTGGATAGTTCGAGACTTCTTCGGCGCATTCGACCAGCTTGTTCGCGACTGTTCGGGAGATTTTCTAGTATATTAAAGGGGTGGCGCGTTACAATATTGATAATGATAGATAGCTAACTTATAATCTAAAAGTCTCTGAGTTTAGTCCTTGAAACTGTTGAAGCGTTTCGCATATTTACTTGTTTCACACACTTGGTTTTCTTACACTACACTTATCACTAATCGATTGTCTCTGACGGTGGAGGCTGGAGGACCCATGATCGTCAAGGAAGGGCGCTACGAAGCCGATCCACATTACTCTTCCAGCGACGTCGACCAAACACATGTCGTTTCCGGATAGACGACGAAGGATGCGGCGAGGACCGCTGCACTTCTGGGCGAAAGGCTGATCCGGGGATGGATGCGGAACAGCACCTGGTTCCTTCGTGCAAATCGAGGTGGTAGTGACACGAATGGTTGGTGGTGGGCGTTCACGTAAAGGTGCTGGTGGCGCCGGGCCTCCTCGTGAATTAACAAGTAGAATAACTCTTCAAAAATCCTTTGATCTTTGCAAACGCCGACCGATAATGTTGAATGGCTTGTTAGATAATAATGCAACTATATTCCAACAGATGTCGCCATATATAGTCAATAGCATGACACTGATTTCAAAACTGATTAAGCATTCAACAAGTAGTTCTTCTACACAGTTGCCAACAATCGCGAAAAGCAATAGCGCATTCCTGCCTACAGCTGCGATTTCTACATGAAAAATAAAAGTTGACCGATTTAAGACACTATTTATTTCAGGTTCTAGAAAAACGAAACTAAATGAATAAATACGTCACGTATATCAGTGTTCACACGCAATGACAGTAAAATATTGGCAACGTGTAGTTTTCAGTCGTCGTGACATCTATTATAGAGATTCTAAAATATCATCTAACATCGATGGTTTGTTGTCAAGCTAATTTTCCGCTTTTTGTGGGAGTTATTCTACTTGTTAATAGCTATACGCTGGTAGTAGTTGCTAGGTGACTGCTTTCCACCGGCGGGGATAGGGTAGGTCTTATCTGTAAAGGACGACGCTTGGAGACGCTCCCATGGCTGGTAGGTGCTCGTCCCAGGTGTTCTGTAGTTTACCCGCCAGCAACAGCCTAATATTCTTTCTATTTCGTGATTGCGCAACTCCGTAGGGTTCTCCTGCGGCGTTGTGTAGGTGGCGGTCAACCAGCTTTGCGCTCTCCATCGTTGACAGGCAGCTTTCCATCTGTGGCCGATAGACTGAGCCCCTCTATCCAAGGTGATGGCTTTTGGTTTAAATACCAAAGCGGGGCAGAACGTCTTTTTCCATGTGACAAATGAGTAAGCCTCTACCTATCGGCTGAACAGGTCGGTCACCGCGAAGATGTACTGGTGACCGCCGATGTTGTTGGCTAGGGTTCAAGTAGGTCGCAAGCGATGAGCTCGAAGAAGACCTGTGGCTGACGAACGCGTTGTATGTACAAGAGGCAGCTCTTGACATATTTTCGGGTTTTGTGGTGCAGGACGGCTCAGTGATAATTCTGTCAGATACTGCGTGCAGTTTCCTCTGCTCCCGAGTATCTGGCAAGATGGGCGTTGTGGTGTTGGAGCAGGATCTTCTCTCGGACTTCTGCGGGGTCGTACATTTTCCGTTGCTTGTGGAAGTAGAGCAAGCCGTTAGCTGTGTGGTAATTGGTGACAAAGATGTGTTTCTAGCCCGGTCTTCAAGATAGCTACTCCTGGAGGCGGATAAGTGTTCTGATCGCCGGTTGGGTGAACTCCTCATCGCGACGCTGGGAGGCGCGGACCTTTGTCGTCTGCGGCGGCACAGTTTTCGGCGGGATCACATGTCGAGGAGCTGGTTGCAGTATAGCAAGGGGTAGATGGTAAAAACTTCTCAGTTTTATCCAACTCAGTGCCGTATCTGAAGACGAAGGCATGGATAAAAATGATTTCTTAGATGGTTTGTAAATTGTTCACCAATATAAATAGGGGGACAGGTACCATGTTCATTATTTGGATTTTATTCTGTTTCCATCTCCAGGTGTTCATTAAATATCTTCTCCTGATGAGAATGAAATTCGCTTCTTTCCGACAACATGTAATTGTTGTATCTGATTTGAATCTACATTTCAGGGCCATCGTGAAATCTTCAGCGTTGATACTTCTTCTTACAGCAATATTTTGTTTTTCATATTATGGATTGAATAGTTTTCCAAAAGATTTGTTTATCTTTTCTTATATATATTTATATTATCTTTATAGATTTCTTCCAAAAAGGGTGTTTTGCTCAATTCGTTTTAGGGTATTTTTTGTCTGCTCTATTCTGAAGCATCAGGCACTTTTATCTGTTGGTGCCAAGGTAACTAAGCGGGGGGAGAGAAATTCAAGAATCAATTAGTGTACAAGAAGAAAACTTTAAAGTTCTTGATAGGCATGCAGAATACAATCCGGAATCCAGCAAGGCACTAAGTAGTTGAAACTGGCCAGATTTATCAAGAATTTCTACAGGGGCAGTAGCAAATAATGCTTTTGACATTTTTTTGCAGGGATTAAATTTACATTCCGCAGCAACATGCCCTGCTTTTAAATAATTTAGACATAAATTTAATAGTTGCAGGTGAAGATACATTTATAAATGATGGGCATTTATAAATAGAGTGTTGGTTACTGCATAATTTACATTTATTATTTGAATTATTAATAGAGACATAAATTCCATTACGATTTTGATTTTTATTTGTAGCCGACGGTTTTGATTTATCACTACTATCGTATGTTGTAATTTATTAACGTTAGAAGTTTCTAACAAGACAACATCTATCTGATACAAATGTGACTCTTCTAACTTTGAAAACAAATTATTAGAAATTGAAGTTTCTCATTCGCGACGAGTTGCATTATCTAATTTAGTAATCAAGTATTAAATGTACTAAAAGAATATTCCAATGTTGAATGGGTTCATCAAGAGAACTAAAAGCTCTTAAATGCCGCTGGACGTTATCACTTAATTCGCACAAGCTTATGTAGATTTATTTAGTTAAAGGATTTAATTGGAACAAGACATTTATGTGGTTATGTATTATTAATCTTTTATTTTTAAGTCGCTTTTTAAGAAGTCTCTTCAATAAAATGCTCATTGCTTCTTTTAATAAACAAGATAATGAGATCTTTGCATATTGCTTAATTTATTGTTATTATGAATTAATGACTGAAACGTGTGATAAAATTAAAGCCATTCTGCATGGTTCCCAGAAAACACAGGTAAATTTAAACTAGGAAACTTTAAATTGGTTTAGGCTTGGTTAACTGTTAACTGTCTTCAATAGAAGATAAGTCACTTATCTCATCCAGCCATTGTATTTGTAAATTATCAAATTTATTCCATAGACTTTCAAGTCTGTTTAAGCGTACAATTAGTTCGACAATGTTGTTCGGATTTTTCTCAAAGAACTTTTCAAATCTCGTTAATTGATTTTTAATTTTATTCAAATGGGACAGGTCTAATTAATTTTTAATAATAATTAGGAAAGATATGATAATAGGACATTTAAATTTGGATTTTGCGTGACTCAAGAGGAACTTTGTCACAGAAGATGTTCCACCGGTACTACATCCTCTGTTAATGCGCGACATTATCGTTCGCTCAAACTAACGTTCGTTTGGCTCTGTACTAATATGTATACCTTTGTATATCGCTATTTTCTCTTTTAGTGCCTCTTGGAAAAAATTCTGACAATAAATATTCCGTGCTTGCCCTAAATTCTCGCTTTTTTTCCTTCCTAACACTAGGTATTATCACTTTCCTATTTGTCTTTCTCACTACTTTGTATGCGGTTCCCTATGGGTCCTTATCTAGATTTATTGTACAAGATTCCCTCCATTTTTCTAAACGCATCTTTTGTATTAACTGTCTATATTCCCTCTGTGTTCGTCGATATTCTACTTTCCCATCGCTCTTTGTATCCTATTTCTAGCTCTTCTTGCTCAACTCCCTACAAGCTATAACTGTCGGGCTCGAGTTCCGTATACCTGCACCTTGCGGAGGGGAGTGAGTGGGGTATCAATCGATCGGGTTTGACGAGAGAGTTATAACAAACGCACTTCCAGGTGACGAAATCGTCGGGGTCAAAAGTTATGAGCATTTTTTCACCGACTCTCAATAATGACCGCACAAAAGTGCGACCAAGAAACCCAGCCCACGCAGGCTTCTACGTAACAGTACAAAACTTCTCCGTTTTGTTCAGTATAAAATTAACGCCTATTCTAGCCCGTACAGAAATAACTTCCGTCTTGATCAGTCAAAAAAAATTCTCGATTTGGTGCAGCACGAGAATCCTCCTCAATTCAGTATGGAAATAATGCTTATCCGGGTCAGTGTGAAAATAACGCCTGTCGAAGTCAGTACGACAATTCTTCAGTTCGGTTATGTACAAAAATAACTCGTCTGAGTCAGTACGAAAGAGATCTCGGTCTGGTTAATTTGGATCAGTAGAAAAGCTTGACCGACTCGATAAGCTCGACAGGTCCAACAAGCTCGAACAGTCCGACCAGCTCGACAGGACCAAAAAATTCCACCCGACAGACCCAGAAAATTACACAGGTCCGAACGATCTGACAATCCTGAACAGCCCGAGAAGTCCGGGCGGCCTGATTTATCTAACACGTAGGCCCGTAAAGCGCGACAAGTTTTTCTAATTAGACTCGGTCCGACCTGAACATTAGATTTGGTATGAAAACAATGCTTGTTCGGGTTAGTGTGAAAATAACGCCTGTCGAAGTCAGGACGACAATCCTTCAGTGTTGTTAAGTACAAAAATAACTTATTTGAGTCAGTACGGAAAAGATGATCTCAGTCTTGTTCACTTCGGATCAGTAGAAAAATAACAGCCTGAAAATCCAGACCGACTCGATAAGCTCGATAGGTCCGACAAACCCGACAAGTTCTAAAAGTGCGGTCCGACAGGCCTGAGAAATCCGACAGGTCCAAACGGCCCGATCGACAGGCCTAAACGGTCCGAGAGCCCTGAACAGCTCGAGAGATCCAAGTGGTCTGATTGACTCGACATGTTTGTAAAGCGCAATAAGTTTTTAAAATGAGGCTTGACCCGACCCAAACACCAGTTTCGGTATGAAAATGATGCCAGTCGAAATCAGGAGGACAATCCTTCAGTGCGGCTAAGTACAAAAATAACTCGTCTAAGTCAGTACGGAAAAGACGATCTCAGTCCTGTTCACTTCGGATCAGTAGAAAGATAACGGCTCGAAGAGCCCAACCGACTCGATAAACTCGATAGGTCCAACAGTGCGATAGTTCTAAACAGCCTGAGAGATCCGGACGGCCTGATTGACCTAACACATAGGCCCGTAAAACGCGATAAGTTTTTAAAATGAGGCTCGGCCCGACCCGACCCGAACTCGAGATTCGGTAATGAAAATAGTGCTTGTCCAGGTCAGTGGGAGAATAACGCCTGTCGAAGTCAGTACGACAACCCTTCAGTGCGGTTTAGTACAAAAATAACTCGTTTGTGTCAGTACAAAAAGATCTCAGTTCGGTTCACCTCGGATCAGTAGAAAGATAAATGTCTGAGAAGCCCGACCAACTCGATAAGCTCGATAGGTCCGACAAGCCTGATAGGGCCGAAAAGTACGACTCGACAGGCCTGGAAAACCCGACAGGTCTGAACGGCCCGACAAACCTGAATCCTTCAGTGTGGTTCAGTACAAAAATAACACGTCTGAGTCAGTACGAAAAAGATATCGGCTCGGATCAGTAGAAAGATAACGGCCCGAAAAGTCCGACCGACTCTATAAACTCGATAGGTCCGAGAAGCTCGAACAGCCCGACAAACCTGATAGGGCCGAAAAGTGCGATCCGACAGACCTGAGAAACCCGACAGGCCCGGACGGTTCAAAAGTACGGAACAGCGTTCTGAGAGGTTTGGACGGCCTGATTGACCCGACACGTAGGCCCGTAAAACCCAATAAGTGTTTAAAATGAGGCGCAAAGGACGGACTAAACACCCGACCCGTGCAAGTCTCTGGATCATAGAACTTGAGAACTTTTTAATATAATAAAACTGGTGTTGGTTGGCTTTTCACCAGTGTGTTACTATAATATAACAAGACTGGCGGCTTTTGTTTGCTGCCGGTTTGTTTTTTTAAAGAAAGCAATGGCGCTCAACTGAATTAACAGTGGCAGACTTGCTATTGGTAAGTGATACCTGCGACCTTAGATAAGAAAAAGAGTTTTCTTCATGCCAGATTAGTTGGCTTGCTATATTTAACCTTACAAAGCTTCGTTTATCCGTTACCTCTTAAAGTTACACAACTAAATACACAATGCAAAATACAAAACCTCGTAAATTTATATGCTACAAATACAACAATAAAAATTAAAATTAATTGAGTAAGATCGATAAAATCAATAAACTAAATTTCAAATTAAATCAGTTTGACATGAGTACTAAAAGATGGCATGCTATATGATCATGCGTAATTCAAGATAGCTGCAGAAAAAACTTAAAACTCTAGAAATAACAAAAATCATAAAGCTGATTATTAATTAATTATTAGTAGATTAATCACCATATGTGCCATCTTTTTTGGTAGATTCATGATTTTTATCTAGTTACCATGTGGCAAACGATGACTCGATTTTTCTTATGTAGTGTTTAAATTTTAAAATAAAGTAACCGATCATGCCCGCGAGGGGCGTTAGGAGGTGAACTCAAGCAGGAAATTGAGCTGAATAAAAAAATCAATACTTTTAATAAAAATAAAAATTCAACCTGATAATAAAGATGGATATAAAAAGAGTAAATACCGACAAAGTAGAAATTTGATGCTTTGCGTGTAATGGTAATCACTATAATGCGAGTTAAATGTAAATTGATCAATGAAATTTGTTCTATTTGTAAAATGAAGGATCGAAACGCAAGAGACAAATTGCTATAGCAAAATTTCTTGAAAAACAAGCTTTTGTCACATTTGGTGACTATGTAAATTTGCCAATTTTCATTTTTCTATTTAATAATCTAATGTGAAGGATAGGGGTTTCTCTGCTTTAGTTGACACCCTGTCTGTATCAATTAGAAAAATAAAACTTCGAAGTAGAATAACTACAAAAACGTTTTGCTTAAAATTCAATAAGTCAAAGTTTCATTTTACGACACACAAACATCTCGAAAGTAGCTATCGTAAATGTGTCGTAAACCCTTGATAATGCACATACATACATTTTAATACGCGTATGTCAAATATTACCTCAGCATACACACACGTACATACACACACCCACATCGGTAATTAGATAAAGTAGAACATAGGTAGATGGGTTAACTAGAATTTCTCGCTAAATTATTCCCTAGTTAGTGAAACTGGAGTTCTGAATTAGATTTCTCCGAAAATTACGTAGACTTGTAAAACTTCCCGGTTAAATTCGTCAACAATGTAGCGTTATCTCAAAAGAGAGCTCACTTTTTTTCCCTAAAAAAAAGAAATAAGTTCTTATTAAACATTTTAAGTCTCTTATAAATCACTCCCTTTCAACACGGAAAAAATTCTCCTCGAAAGATGTAAATCAATACCGGAACTCTTTTATGTGAGGGACATTTTAAAGTTTGTGAATAAAAATATAGTTATGGCCGCTCTAACCTTCACTTTATGGTATTGACCTGTCCTGGCCCGTTTTAGATTCCTTGTTACCACTAACATCGCTTAAATCCGAATAAACTAGGCTTAAGCAGCTTTCGGGTCATATAAAACATAGATTCAACCCGAAAAACTTGAAATTCGCTAGGGTTTATCTTGTTAGGCTTTTGCCAGGAATATTACATTAGTTCTACAGATTTTATTCCACTTCCTATCCTCGTAACGCTCTCCCAAATCAAAACGCAAGTTATATCTACCCACCTATATACTGGTATTTTAATGCAATTTATCTTGAGCCGTATCGTAAAAGTTTAATCTAACTTTTTTTTCCTCTTTTTGCTGTACCAATGCAAAGAAATTTAATTTAAACTATGACAGAACAAGAAAATAAGTTTTTCAGCTTTTATAGCATTTTATGTTTCGTAATTCGGCCAAGGTAACTTTTTATTTCGTTTTATTTTATTTTTCCTTTTTTTTGTATTTTTCATATTTCCTTACGTTTTTGTTGGGTCCGTTCTTTTTTACATTGTTTTAGTTAAATATCGTGGAATTATTAAGGTAAACGGCTACCTGGGAGCTTTATGCCCTTGGCAATATTCAAAATTAAAATTTAAAAAGGTCCGTTATTTAGTTAAGTATTCAACCCGGAATATACATATAAAACTCAGGGGTTGGTACATCGTTTAACAAAGGTTATTACGACGTGTTTGCGTATTCTTTTAGAATTAATTAAAATACAGTAGTAGTATATGATATGTTTGTTGCAGACAGAAGCATGCATTCGTGTGGGTCGTAATTCTGAGAGTATAGATAATGAGTTTAGGAATTTATTTTGTCTGTTGATATAACTTAATTGGATTTGTTCTCATGACAGCTTCATGTAAATGTTGCGGTTTTATTTTATAACATTGGTAGACATTTAAACGCCTGAAATTCAGTCAATTTATTTTATTTTCATGCATTATTTGTAAATCGTTCGATTCAGAGGTATGAGCTAAAGTTATTTGAGGCAGTTAAAACCATTCTCTTTTTTTAGTTTCTGCTTAAATTTTATTTAAAGAACATTCTTTTCTATTTTTGCTGTATTGGTGTGCGAGAGTGTTTAAAATGTCTTTTCAGTGTTTTTCTCCGAAAACTTTTACGATCATGTCACAATTCATTGTCTAATTTAATTTTAGTTTCTCTGGCATGTTTAATGAGCTTTCTTATATTTATAAGAGTTCCTGAATGATGCACCTCCAGTATCCCTATTTTTTACTTCCATTGAGGAATATATTAATTTTGATGATGTTGCTGCCAATCGGTTCACTTCAAGCCACATCAAATCACACCTTGCTAATGTATCCAATTTATTTGCAAATCAAACATGGGAAAGGGGGGTTAAGCGAACGTTTCCAGTCGACCAGCTTATCCCATCCTTTACCGCGTGCAGTAGCGTTCACTAACCAAATCATCTTTGGATCGCCGAAACTACGGCCAGGCGTTCCTGTGCTCGTTGGCGTGGTATCGCCGCTCGCGAGGATGGTAGTTCCCTTCTTTTTGGTATAATATTGCAGGCATGCCAATCCCATTCGTGTCCGTGTGCAGAACAAACAGTAATTAAGGATCCGGGTGATGCAGCGGCAGCAAGCTTGCCAAGACGTCCTTGAGGGTTTTGACGGCGGCGGCTTGAAAACCAGCCGGAGATGTTCTAAGTGTTGACCGTGGTTCTCGGAGTATACGATGACGTCGTCCAAGTATACGAACTCGGAACTGGTAGACAACTCCGTCGAGGGTGGCGAAGGCGGTATACTGGTGGCTGGTGACTTCCATCGGTACTTGCTAGTAACCGGACTTCAGGTCTAGGGTCGAGAAGATGACCCAGCTCTCGAATAGTCTCGTGGATGATGGGGGAGAGGCAGCGTCGCCTCATCGTGGACCTCCTTGTTGAGTCTCCGGAAATCCACGCAGAAACGACGGTGTAGGAGTGAAGGTCTTACATGTGGTGCTCCTGTGCAGTCGCTGTTTTACTGCTCTCGCATATGTTGTTGTCTCGGAGCGACTATCACCGCAAGTGTATGATCCTTCGTTTCCTGAATGTCCACTTATCAAACCCGTACCAGGCCGCTACTAAGTTTGCGGTCCCGAAGTCCCCATTCTGCTTCTGCCACCGTTTTTTCCTACCGGCCGCCTCCACTTCCAAAGTGTGGGTGTGTGGATGCCAATTTCTATAAACTAAAGCTGCTCTGTCTCCATACTTGTTTATATTTTTTATCTGGCCACATTGCCCGCAACAGCCTTGAAAATCCCATATAACACCTGTGTTCAAGCTAGCTGCCAACATGGAAAACACCAGGCACCTTCTTATAACTTCAACATCGCTTCGCTTCCCATCGCCTCACTTCCTTTCCCAGTTTACCTGCTGGCGCTTAACATCTCAGACGGCATTTTGACGACCGAAAACAAGGCAACCACCAGTCGTACTTCTGACATCACCACCACCACCACCATGCTGTGCTCATTTACCAATTTCATCATTATCCAAGGATACCGGCTTCAGCAGTAACGGCTGCACTTTGAAAAGAACACGCGGAAGTCTTCTCAATCTCAAACTTTGAATTCGGTCGAAGAGAGCTCAGAAGGTGGTTTAAAAGGACTACCCGGCTCCGGCAGGAAATAAACGTAGCTGTAGTTGTCAACTACCGACTTCCTGGATATCAGGCGGGGCTTCATCAAGATTTAGTATATGTTTTTGTCTCCAAGATCCTTAACTGCTTCGTCTGACCAATAAGCGGTTGTTCATTAGCCAAGAACTTTGTACAGGGAGATCCCCAAAGATCCATCTATTCGCTTCTCTTATTCATCTTTTACTACCATTACATTCTCCGTCTTGAAGATCTCGACGTCTGCCTGTCCCAATTTGTGGACAACACGGTCCTGGCGTTCAAACTCACACGACCAGAAATTTGATTCCGAATGTGGGAAATTACATCGGACGCGCAGGGAGCGAACGGTTATTGTATGCCGCCACAGCAGCCGATATCCGCCAGGAACTGTGAGATTCACACCGCCCAACTTTCTCCATCGGTCAAATACTTCAGCATCACCTTCACATCCATTCTGAAATGAAGCAACAAGCTAAAACGCTGTTTGGACAACTTTACACATTTATAAAACCTTCATCAGATTCATGATCGACTACCGATTCACAATTTTTGCCATCGCACTGATTCCGATAAAAGAAGAGAGCCGTCTGCAAGAGGACCCTCCTTCTGGAGCGCTTCTAACCCTCTACCAAACAAAGATGACTCCTTTAGATACGCGCCCCCAATTTATAAAAAACTCAAACGTGAGCCCCCCGTTCTCAGAAACGTGTCAAGCTGGTAGACATCGTCCTTGACAGATAAGGGTCTCTGCCACTACCCTCGACGAAATGAACGAGCTACCCACCCACTACAAACACAAAACTTTACATCATAACACATCAGCTATAACACATATAGCGCCTTCCCAAGCTTCTTCTCCAACGAGGAAGCGCCACCTTGTCATCACCATATCACACTACCGTGTTGTTACTACCAAATATCCACAACACACCATATTCGCGCAACAAAAGACGAGTACAAACTACATGAAACTTCTACGTCCACTTTCCACCCCTAAACAGCCAAAATATTTTCCCCTTACGGCCGAAGAGGATAAAACTCTTAAACTGACTTCCAGACCGGAAAGTAACAACGATCTATCTATCATCCATTTATTATTTGTTTTGTTTGTTAGTTATAACAAGTGTCTACTTATTCGTCTTATCAAAGTAGCTTGATGCTGTAAGTACGTATGTTGTAGAGTAATTCAATTTTATCTGTACATTAGAACTCTAAATCTCAAAATAGGCACAAACACAAGTAGGTCATTTTTTCGTTCAATTCAAAATTTTCAAATTGAATGACAGCTGTAAGTTCATATGAATAAATATGTAAGTGAATTAATTAAAGACATTTAATTTTGTTTTTTAGATTACTTTGATAAGACGGATAAGTAAACACTCTTTCTTTCTACATGTGGGTAAGGATTCTTTTGTGCGGTGGACTGTAGAAACGCCTGGATGGTAGTGTCGCAAAGAAGGAAGAACAAGCATTGCAACGGGTAGATGGCATTTCTCTAACTCGCTGTCTAACTAACGGGCCTTATTCAGCCGCTTCGAAACAAGCGAACGCATAGGATTTTGTTCGGTTCCAATACACACGATTATAGCGCGTGCGTTGCGATTTTTTTTCTTTCCTCCTTTACGGTTTTGTTTTTTGTGAATCTCCGGTTTTCAGATGGAACGCTTCGTGTTTTGTTTGTTCTTTTTCTTAAGAGGAGAGAGGGAGAGAGAAAGAGTATCTTTTTCATCTTCAAGGCGGATCGTAATATCGATTTTGAACTTCTTTCTAACTGCACGCTGGCCACCGATTGTCTCTTGTTCATGGTTTTTTTCTTGACAAATGTTCCAAGGTATGGCTGGTTCTATTTAGTTGGAATTCTGATTGTGAGATGAGGTGGGAGAATGGCTTTTAAACGATTCGGGTACCATCAATTGTCTTGTGTTCTATCTATCTTCTATCTCAGGAACGGTTGGTCTGTCAAGTTGGCACTACCGATTACCTTTTGTTTTTTTTTTACTCGTAATCCATGTCTTAGGAATGTCTGCTCCTCTCAACTTGGGACTTTAACTGTCAAGTATTATGGGGAAATGGCTTTTAAACGATCCAGGCGCTACCGATCGTCCTCTGCCTTTTTTTTGGCAGATATCCTGTATCTCAGGAACGGTTGCTCCTATCAAATTGGAACTTTGATTGTTAGCTGTAATGAAGGAATGGCTGTTAGACAATCCTGGCATTACCGGTTGTTTTTTGTTTTTTTCTTGATAGGTATTCTATATTTTGGGAATGGCTGATTGTCTCTAGTATGGACTGAAACCGTTAGGTGTTGGTAGGGAATGACTTTCAAACGATTCGGACACCACCGACTGACTTTTGTTTTTTTTTTGACAGATATCCTGTATGTCCGGAACAGCTGATGCTATCGAGACAAGACTTTAATTGTTAGTTGTAATGGAGGAATGACTTTTAAACGATCTGGGTACAATCGATTGTTTTTTAAGTTTTTTTACAGATATTTCCTATTTCAGAATCGACGGGCGGCCCATGCAAAGACAAATCTTAAATGATCATTGTATTCAGCTGCTAAGAAGGGGAGGCAAAGCTCGATCAGAGGCCACAAAGGATGGCTCATGCGAAATCAATGTCTAAGTAGCCGTTATGTCTAGTTTTATTTAGAAGGTAATAGAGAGCAACTACGGTCCGCTTAGCTTGTTGAGGAAGGTCACTGGATGGCATCACCCTAGTCGTTATCGTATTTAACTCTATTAACTCTCTCTATCTGTTATATGTGAGAGGTTTAAAGAATTGGAGCACCGTAGGTGCATCAATGCGATTCCGAAGACGTTGGCTCCGAGTGGAGGGTACAACAGACGTCCGCGTTACCGCCAGCTCTAGTTCTATTGATATTATTCATTTGTTATTTACTTTGAAAGGAGCTCTACTTGAGATTCAACTCAAATTGTATTTTAACACAACAAGCGTTGTCCAGGGGACAAATTCCGTCACTGTGTTGAGGTATAGCTGGTGTTGGGGCCTCTTGTGTTAATGAATGCTAGGACACTCATTGGTTGCCGTTGAAATTGTTGCTTGCTGGGGCAAGATGGAATAATAAATGCTTTGAAACTGGTCTTGTTCTTTTTTAGACTACCGATGATGGTGAAAGAGTCTCGAACAAACGAACGATCGAATGAAGATAAAAGTGAAGTAGCCACCGAATTGAAATTTTTTTACAAACGGAAAAATTACATCCATGCAAATTGGATAGGTAGAGCTTACACGAACTAGATCACTCGCAAACTGCGATAGCCAAATGGTGTGTGATGTGGAAGTCTGAACTCAGATATTTAGTTGGAATCAGCTGATGATTCTTCTGAAGCCTGGACATTTAGGAGCCTCACAGCAGCAATGCACTTTCTGATGTTGAAAACTTTGCTTACGTCAGTGTGGTTTTGGAGTATGAGCTCGGAAAGCATTAGAGGCGGAAAAGTAATTACGATTCAAATTTTCTTTTATCATTTTCTTACAAGAAATGATTTTTAGAAATGAGCTCCTCTTGTGGTCATCAAAATTCTCTTGTGATTTGCATTTTATGATTAATCTTCCATTGAGTCCACTGATTCGACGGGTGAATCATCCATTTCCAGCTCGGTTTCGATGTCTAATTTGTCATCCTCGTCCTCATCCATAATTGCGTTATTGGTGCAGTTGATGCACATGCTGGAGCAAAACAAAGCCCTGCCTTCCTGCATCCACAATTGCGCTGGCAGTTTTTCGTACGCTTGCAGGATACGAGCTTTAATAATGCAGGTAGAGCAGGGGGTAGAAGAGATCAGTCACAGGCTCAAGACCAATATTTGTTTTTTTCCATCCCCACTCTTCTACTCCCAAGCTGCCTTCTTGTGGTAAATGTACCTTAGGTGGTCGAGCGTCGGCACATTTGTTCCACTGCAGCCATACAGTGAAACGAGGAAACGTTTCTCAGCAGCAGCGGTCATCTCTTGAGTAGCATTTGAGTCTGTGAAGACTTTTACAACGTCAGCAACGTTCGGGTTATTCGCGAGTGTATTTTTCTCGTTTGAACATCGCTGACGTTGTATCACAACCGCTCATTGCGTGCAGGAAGAGAATGTCTTCTGCTACCAGTAAACTCGACAAGCAGACCAGAAGAAAGTATTGATTGCAGTAAGTGTTTGGTGCGAGCAACTATTTGTTCAAGTTGGTTTTTATGTTTGTTAAAACATTCTTGGGTTGCTTGCACCTTGTGGTGATCTTGCCTGTACATAGAAGTGTTTTCCACTGAAACCGCAGACAGTCTAGAATTTAAAAGGTGAAAGCAGTTAAAGCAAGACAGATCAAGTCAGTATTCATAAGGCAACTGATTGTTTGACAGTAGATATATAAGGTGTGGTTGATAAACGATAGAGTTGGTAATCAAATTGGTTTAATTTGAATAGAGACTGCCATGTTGTTTTAGTCAGGGTTTAATTATTGTCTTTTTTGAGATCAATTTATTTTAGAGTACTCGAAGTTGGTTAAATGTGAAACCAATCCCAAAAATTTGTGAATTTATCCTTGACAGTTTCATTGTGTAAATTACCGTATTGATTTCTAATAGTTTGCTGTTCAGATAAATCGTAAATACATTGACTGTCGTGCTGAAAATCAGGAAATGAAAATCGATTTATTTATTATTCTGTTTCCTACTCAATATAGAAGTTTTCGATTTTTTCGAAATTAACTGGTGGTATCACTTATCTGTAAGGAAAACTTAGAAATAGATTTATAATAAGATATTTTATTATATTTACTTCTTCAGTACCTTTTTGGTTAGACAACTGATTTATAAACACAGCCTGTCTTCGAAACGTCAAAGTTTACAATTTTATTATCGCCCTTTTCCTTACCTTAAATGTCACTCTACAAGTAACACATTTTTCTAGATCGCCTCCCTTATATGGTAGGTAGTATCTTTGTAGTATTAAAACACACAACATGTACAACAGGAGTAGAGTGTGCGTATTTTTAACTTTATTAGACGGCAACACCCTCTCATTTCTATTAATGACATTTTTCTTTCTTTAAAGCATTAAAAATATCACTCATAAGAAATAGCTTTGAACAAGTCGGCTCTTACTCCATAATTAAATTTAACCCTACCAATTAACAAATTAAACAATGTTCGGAATGAGATTCAGCTTTAATTTTTTCCTTTTTAGGTTAGGATAAAATTTACATAAATTCAGAACTCATTTAAGGCATTAAATGGAAAGTTTTGCGTCATGACAAAAACAGTTTCTCAGAATTTATTACTTTTTGTACTTAAAACAACAAAAAAATAATACTAAAAGCTAAAACAAAAGTACATTGTTCAACATGGCCTACTCTTCTTGTAATTCCAAACAGTTTAAGTGAAAATAAAAGGAACACGAGTATTGTGAAGGTCTCCCTCTCCACCCCGCCCAGACCAGGTGGTTGTTGGTAACGGAATAAAGAGTAAGTTCGTTTCTGCAATCGTTTCTACCTACGTGTTTGGAATTGTTTCGGTAGTAAATGGTAAGACATGAAAGTTAAACCGTTTTAAAGGGGAGAAGCCGAATTAACTTGTACACAATTCTTAAAGAAATATTCTTTCTCTTAAACAGGTACGAAATAAAATATTACATACAATTTATTTTTCATCGAAGTGGAAATGGCATCGATTGAAAATATTTAATTCCCTTACAACAGTTACAGCGACTCCAAGTGGTATCGTGTTCGGAAAAGTCGATTGGGAGCATTACCATTTACATATACAACCGAAGTTGTTTTGTATTTTACTTTTATATTTATTAAACAGCCTGTTAAGTTCGAATCATAAAAAGTTTCAATTTTAACGCAGCAACATAACCTTTTATTGATTTTATTTAATATTTCCTATTTAAAGTTTTAATTAAATTCCATACAATTTATAAATCCAAGTGTAATTCCCATTGGTATTGACGGCTCTAGAAAAGCTGAATCACTTTTTAATACAAATGAAAGTACAATTTCAATTTTTTTCATTCCCAATACATTGGACGTCTCCACCAACTTTACATTTTCTATACGTGTAGCGACTGCAAAGAAATTTTATGGTTCCTCTATGACCTCAATGATCACGATCTTTGGCCGTTTGTATTGTTGCTATACAGTTCGTATCTACTGGGTGCTATTACTTTTTTTCTACATTTAAATTTTTTGAATTGATCAAAGGCTTTCAGAATAAGATAGGGAAAATAAATAGTAATAAGTCCCTTTTTTTTAAAATTTTTTATAAAATAGCACGATGTAATAATTTTAAGGTTAGTAATCGTTTGCAAGATTTAAACTTATAGAAAAAGTTTTTAGAACAATTCTTATTACAAGTCATAAACTGTTCTGTTTTTATGGGAATTGATCTCTAGGTACTTACTAAATTATGTAGCTTGAGAAATTGTATACACATAGACCCTAAATGCAATAATAAAATCGTATGTGTTGTTATTGCCCAAAATACGATGTAACTTTTCTAGAATTCTCTTCATATTTGTAGTACATAAATGCTCAATATGCAAAAAACTAGCTATACATTCTTTCTAGTATTTCCGGTAGGTTTTCTTGCTGTTATTAACCTGATCCGTTGTTCTAACTTAATTATCTTCTAAATTTTATATAAATGTTGTAGTTTTATTTTATAACATCCGTAGATATTTAGTGACCTTTCACTTAAAAAACATCTTTTCCTGCTTCTGTTTATTTTCTGATTTTATATTAACTGCATACAGTTATCATCTAATGTGCCACTTGGCCAGCTCGGAGAGTCGGAGACGGGAGTATTCTACAATAATGGCATCAGGTGTTAGGTATCAGTTCAATCGTGAAAGGCAAAATAGGCAAAAAGTTAAAATCAATGGCGCCAGTGACAATAAAGACGATAAACCAATTATACAGACTTGAACTCGAAACGCACATACGGTATACTAGAGCTCTTTTTAATTATAGGTACTTTGTAACAAATAATTCCTCGGCTTGGAGAGCGGCTTCTGATGAAAGCGAACTCGCTATGGTTCATACCTGCCTAGTGTATATGTAATTAGCTTTAGGACAGAAAGGGAAATTGTAATTGTTTCTGCTGCTGCGAAGCAGCAGGGGCCACTGTAGGCATGAGCAGTTTCGGCCAAGGTGGAATTTCGTTATTTTGAAAGGCGAACGCTGCTACACTCGGTCAAGGATAGGATGGGATGATATCAAACTTTCGGTTAAAACCCCCCGCAACGTGTCTGGTCTGGTCGGTCGGAACGGAAGTGTGAAGGTTCGACGACGGATCGAGCCCACTCATACTACGAGTACACCGCAATCCACCATCGCTGGCGTCTCGGTTCACTTGGCCTCTTTTATTTCGTTGGCCTCCGGAGTCTTGCTGGTATTTGAAACAGAAAAGAAGGAAAACAGGGGGTGTGAAGGGTTACAGCTTGTGGTGATTTTGTGAATGGATGTCTCGAGCTTCGGATGCGGGATTGGGTTATCTAGTTATCAAGGGTGTGCTTTCATGGATATCTTGGATGTCGTCATGAAGCTCCGGAGTTTGGGCGATGAGAATGGCTGGAGAGTCTGAGTTTCCTCTTGGGTTTCCTAGGAATGGTATCGGGGGGCCTTCTCAGGGTGTCGAGAGCGGTGGTTCGGTTCTGCTTAATGGGCCTCTTCACGAAGTCCGTAGGAAGTTGAGTCTGGCGCCGTCTATTGCAGGTATTCCAGAGGTGTGGAAGCGATCCTGCAAAGCGATTCCACGAATCTGGGCGCGGCAGCTCTGAAGCAGATGAAGCAATAATTCAAGACGCCCCAGACACATGTTTTGTAGATGTAGATGAGGGTGCGCTGGTGATATCCTCAAAACCAATAGAATGGAGCTACGCTGATGGACGATATCTCAACATCGCTTGGCTTTTTCGATCCAAGAAAGGGTCTTTGAGAACGTGATGCCCAAGTACACGGCGGTAGGAGACAATCGGAAACAGCTGCCACTCAATTCGAGGTGAACGTTGTTTGTCCGAGAGGCTTGGTTTCGTGCACAGGTTCGGGTGTTTGAAAAGGATCACTTGGGTCTTATTAGGGTTGGATCTGATTTTCCACCGCTGGACCCAGGACTTCAGACGCGCAAGGCCGCGTGACAGATTTTTGTTGCCCAAAGCGCGGTGTCGTCGGCGGATTACACCAGCGTGATGGATCTGTTTTGAGGAAAAGATAAACAGAAGCGGCGATGGGATGGATCTAGCTCTCGGAGTGCAGACGCGGGAGAGTTGTTGTACCAGATAGCGGCGGCGGATCAGGAAACTCTGGATGATGCACACAAACTGGGAAGGGATTCTGACGGCGAGGAGCTTTTGAAGAAGCCCCTCGTGGCAAACCTTGTCGAATCTGCGCTATATGTTCAGGAATGTCTCGAGCATGCACCTTCTGATGTTTGAAGCCACGCTGGCGTCCGTCTGGAATTTTAAAAGTATATCCTGGGTGGACATGGCGGGGTGGAAACAGTGCTAGGTCGGGGGAAGAATGTCGTACATGGTCATGAGGTCTCGCTGCCTGTCGGAGAGGATTTTTTCGAATACCTTCCTTGGGCAATTCGATGAAGCGATAGCAAAAGCGAGTCACACAGATGCAATAGACCGTTGTAGGATGCTGTTTTGCTATTGGTTGTGGGGAAAATTGGATTCTTCCAACTGATAACATATGCCTTGAAGTAAAGTCTTTTGTTTCTGATCAGCATAATTTAAAAAATTCTAACTTAAAAAGTTCAAGTTACTGAATTGGTACAAAGTCAGATGAGGAGAACACTGCAAGTAGTGATAGTATTTAGTGGAGTTGTGGTCAGTTCGAGAGTCGGTGGTGGAATGCGTAAAAAAGTTTCACATTAACTCCCATTGGTTGTTGCCGGTAGGAGAGAAAGCTGTTGATGGTTCTGCTGAAACTTGCGTGGGCATTTACGAGCCTCATCACGTGTCACCAGTAACCTGCTATTCGGTGTTGTAAACTTTGTTCTACATCAATATGCTCTTGTAGTATGGGATTGCTAAATTGGTGTAGCGAGAGTAGAACAATATCTTTAAGGAGACTTTTCAGGGATTGAGAAGGGTTATGGGGCGGTAAAAGCGGGATTCAAGAGGCTTTTTAAAAATTGAGAATCAAGAGAACCGTGATTGCTTTTCAAGTGGAAAGACAGTGGCCGGATTATAAGCAGCTATTGAAGATATTGGTTACATGCTTGATGACTTTTGTGTTAAAGTATCCTTATCGAAGGCGAGATCTTTGTCAAAGGTGGTGTCTCGCGTTCCTTCTTTTATTCGGATCAGCTGAGCTACCTCGGAGGGCAGCAGATGGGAGATAAATTAGCCGATAGATTTGATAATTGGAATTCGGTGAACTTCGTTAGAAGGTTGCCCAGGATCTGAGCTTGTACCTGGAGATCGGAAATTAGTTGTGCATTCTGATGGAGATAGTCCCGCTGCGAATTTTGCTTTTATCTATATTCTTTGGTTGTCAAAGTAAGGCAGAGTCGGTTCAGCAGAAGGTTGCAGCAGCTTTTTGTAAAAATATACTCCGATATTGGTAGTGGGTAGAATCGCAGAGAAGTCAGTGTAAAGCAAAGATCTCGATTAGCACAGCTTGAAGAACTCTGATATAGACAGTTTGAATTATCTACAAACAACTGAATGAGGAAGACACTACAACTGAGGAATCTTTCTGAAAATGGAGTAGCATAATGATTGAGAACGTTAGGGAATGTAATTACAAATTACTGAGGTCATACTATCTTGATTGTAGAACGAATAAATCGAAAACTGAGTTGATGATAAGACAAAGTGGTACAGAGGTCTTCCGAAAGCGCACAGGTGAGAAAAGACCTTAGGGAGCCGATAACAGTATTGCAAGTCAAGGTGAGAGAGGTGTTTACCTCCACTTCATGAAGAACCACGTTATTCAGAATTTACTGGCACTAATATCATTATCAGGACCAATGATATCAAATTTATTTTCTACAGGGTGTCCCGTGATATAAATTTAATATTTCAACAATGTACAGCTTAGGTCATTATAAGTCGAAAATAAAGAGATCGAAGAACGCAATTTTACTTATCAAAACTACAATAATCGTTTAAAGTGGTTGTACTACAAAGTCTACGTCGACAAGGTTTCTTTGATTTAAATTGAACATGAATGCGTGCTATGACCAAGTCGCAAGTGAGGTTAGCAGGCAAGGTGGTTTAAATCGACGAAATGCATTGGTGAAATGGAAATCGTGTTGTCGTATTTCTACATATAATGCGTTCCTGCGAAACTTATTTTCTCTTCGTCATTCTTGTCGTTGTGCTAAAAATTTAACTGTTAGTATTAATTTTTCCAATAACGTTTGCGTATTTGTTGAAAATGTTGCATATTAGCAACTGGAAAGCTTTACATGGAGAAGCTCGATAAATAGTCCAAACCTAAGACATTTAATCTCGACATCAAACGTGCAACTAAATTTTTTGCAATTACAAAATCAAAGGAAAGACGGTCATTTCAAATGCGTAATTAAACCATTAATAACGTAGTTAACCTGAAACCTTTTTAAAAAATTAGTTCACCATACAAATATTAAATATTTTGATAACGACTTGCTTTTCTACCCTCTTATTACTAAATTAAAGACCGAAATATAAACAGCTTTGAATAAATCTAATCTCTTCATTTTTTCGTTCGCCAAAGTAATTCGTTTAAAATTTCTTTGGTTATTTTTCTTTTTATGTTTTTGTGTAAGAATTCTTACCTAAGTTTCTGTAACTTCCCCATCTCCCCTAACAATGAGTGATTTTGTTTCCGGAATATCTTCGCAAATCTCATTATGTTTTAGTCCTTTTAAAAAAGGGACATTTCAAAGTTGTTAGAAGTGGTTGCCATGGGAATTAATACTGTTTGGATGCATACGAAGTAGCCTAAGTAGACGTCAATATCCTCCTCTTGTATTTTTCTAACTGAATTTACACGACGAAGAATATTTTTTGTGCGTCTCATTTAATACGTTTGTTGATATTGACAAATTAGAAGTCTTTGTGTTATTGGAAGTAATTTAGGAACACTTCAATTACTGACGGTTCTCGTCTAACTAAAAGAAATCTAGCACGGAAAAAGCATGCGAGGCTTTCACTCTGACATTTCTAAGAACAAAATCCCCGGGAGGACAATTTTTAAAACCGTTCAGATGAAATCGTATACGATTTCCATGATAACAACGCTTTCAAACACTTTTCATCACATAGGGAATAGGAGAAATGTAACTATGAGAAACGTATGCAAATTTCGCAGAATAATGCCAAAAATATAATCCTAAGGGTTTAATTTTCAAACCTTTCCCAGGGTTTCACACAATACGTTCTCCTTATATGAATAAGAGATGATACCTCGTATATCATCGAAAGTGTGATATTTTAGTTGGTATGAAAAATTTATGCGATTTCATTCAAGCAGATGTGTGTGAAAATAAAAGTTTTTATTGTGTAAGGATAGTCGTTCGTTCTGAAAGATTTCTCTTTCTTTATGTAATAATAAATATCGATGGCAATTACAACAATGTCAAGCCATTAAAGCTTAATTAAAGGTAAGATTTACGGATGAGAAAGTCTTATCCATCATGTACAATAATTAAATGGAAAGGTGAGTTGACAAAATTAATTTCAGTTGCTGGTATTTATTAGGGTTCAGATCAATAGCACGCATACTAGGGATTATATACAACATAATTATCATTATGTTTCAGAGAAGCTTAGCAAGTTACTTACTACTATGGTAAATAGAATTTGTGACCGCACAGAAAATAATAATCAAAGTTGTGATGCTCAGATTTTGTAAGGTACGCATTATTAAAATAACTTACTTAGTAATAATTCCATTAATTGAACTAAATCGTTCAAGTAAAAAATTCAACATTGAATATGAACGCCAGTCAGTTTATATACAGGTTGTCCGTGCTCGGAGGGTAGTGCCGTTATTTCTAGAGAAACATGTGCGGAGAGGTTGTCTGCTTTCAAGAATTATTCTTGTTTACACAAGGTAGAACATAAAGTCTAGAACAGAAATGTTATGGGTAGTTTTCACATAAGTGTTCGATTTCGCTGCGCCAATTGTATTTTAAAAAAAATTATGAATGGTTAATATTTAATTGCCAATAGCTTCGACTATCATTATTTTAGTTGATCCTGAGTTGGGCACGCAAAATACCTAGTTTTGAGTCCTTGGAGCAGCAATTATTAGCAAATGGTGAAGATTTTGATCATTTCGGTAACTTATTTGCCGCACCCCAAATCATCATGAAAACTAATGTTGTACAAGTAGAAGATATATTAGTCTTAAAAAACGTAAAAACCTCCATCAACTTTGCAGGTACAGTATGGACTGAAGAACAGTTAACTTCGCCTGCAAGTGCAGTCCGAAATGGTACGGTGGGAGTTAGAGAAGCTTGCCGAGACTTCAGTATACCACCCCCAACGTTAAAAAGACGTTAAAAAAATAATTTGGTAAAAAAACAGCTGGGACCTTCTTCAGTTCTCGGTAGTGATAATGAAACAAAATTAAAATGTCACATACAAAAATTACAAAAGCATGGTTTCGCTCCAACTCATGAGTGTATACTGTCAATGGCATTTAAATTTCCTTACAACGAAATCCTGAATGAAGTGTCAGAAAAGCTGAAGGTATCTCACTAGCTCGTTGCCAAGGGATGAACAGGACAGAAGTAACGTCTTACTTCAACCTCTTACAAGCTACACTGAATGAAGCCGGCATAATAAACAAACCAAGTAATATCTTCAATATGGACGAGATCAGCCTACAAATGAACAATAAGCCGGGGTATGTCATTGCAAAGAAGGACTAAAAAAATGTTGCTGCCGGTACATCAATGGAGAAAGGAGAAATAATAACGGTAATTACCTGCTGCAATGCGGAGGGTTTCTTCATACCACCAGCGTGCATATTCAAGGGCAAAAGCAAAAAGCCTGAGTTTGAAGACGGCATGCCACCTGTTCGGTTGTATACATGAACGAGAAGTCCGCATATATAAGCACCGATTTGATGTTTACTTGGCATAAACTCATACGATCTTCCCAGATTTTTATTCTATATGCGACTATAGGAATAATAGCATGTTCATAAATTGTTAATAGTGATATTCGCATATCAACTTTCCATGAAGTATATATTTCCTTTCTTAATGCATGTATGATGTGAACTGCTTTAGAACAAATATTTTTAATATGAGCTACAAAACATAAATTACAATCAAAAAAAGATTCCAAGGTATTTAAATGTTGCCACGATTTTAATGCTTTCAGCATTTATAATAATATTTAAATCTCTATGATGAACTCTTGGTGGAGATCTGTTAACTATAATTTTAGTTTTTTTTTGTTGATATTGTAAGTTTACATTCAATTGCCCATCTAATTGAACGATCTATACAATGTTGACTGATTTTTTTTTCAGTACGACTGTTTGATGAGATTATGTAGGCCAAATCATCAGCAAAAGCTGTTAGTTCTACATTATTAGAAAGACTTAAATCTAATAAGCTATCAATCATTAGATTCCATAATGTTGGTCCCAAAATAAAGCCTTGAGGGCATCCTTTAATAATTACTTTAGAACATTTAACATTTCCTTCTTCAAAAGCAACTTTTCTGTTTGTAAGATAAATAAATGCAATTAAATTATGAGGAATATTTTTATTTCTCGTATTCATTAAGAAAGCTGGCCATCAAAGATTATCGAATGCTCCAGCAATATCAATAAATATACTTATGATATTTCTGCGAAAAGATCCCTCATGGTGGAGGTTTTTTGGTTAAAAATTACCAAAAAAACCAAAGCCTTCTTCACAAAATTTATTACAATTAATACATAAAATAAATTATAACTGCTTGCTATATGTTTCGGTTAAATATAATAGGTTTCAAACCATCCTCAGCGAGTAAAAATTTCAAAAAAAAAACTGTAATTAAATAGAGAGATATTTATCCGAAGTTGATATTTAGCATTTTTTAAAATTTTCAAAATAGTTGTCCTATCTTAAAATATCATGATGTGATGATAAATAATATGCTAAACGTACTTTATATAATAGGCATTTGTTACTGTTCGCACTATGGTTTGAATATTTCTTATCGGCACTTAAGCAATTTGCACATTTATGTTTCTTTTTATCATCTTTACACTGAATTCATTTCTTTTCATGGGAAACTAAAGAGCAAATTCCACATTGACTTTGTGATTTACAAAATTTTGATATATGTCCAAATTCTTGGCATTTTTAACATCTGCTAATACGGATGGAGTCCGCAACTTTACAAGCAGTCCATCCAAAATATACACGTCCACCTGTAATAAGAATTTTTCTAATATCAGGATTTATTTCCAATACCCAGTTTGTAGTATTTTGATTACGTGCACGAATTTTAAATACTTTTTTATACCAATTATTATATTTATTCATTTCATCATTTATATTATTCAAAACAGAGATTAAGAACTCTTTTTCAGATAAGCTTAATGGAACATTGTAAAATATTAATCGTGGCCAAACTTTTTCGGGTAATCGTGCCTCTAATCCTAATTGTGATAAATCCTTATTATTTGTTAATTTAGTTATTTCTAAGTCAAAAGATTCAATTTGAACACCTTTATTTTGACTTTTATTACACGATCTGGTTTAATTTTTAATAGTTGTGGTCCCACAATGGTTAGAATCTTTTTAGTGTCTTCGGATGTGGCAGTAGCAGTATCTTCTTTAGGGTATATACAGGGTGAGTTTTTTCCGATGTTTAGTGTGGGGATCTCGAAAACTAGCGGAGATAGAAAGACGTTAAATGGGGAAAGTATTGCAGTTTTACGAGCTTAATTTAATGAGCTTTTTTGTTTTTTAGAAAAAATGCATGGCTAACTAGATATCTCGCAAAAATAGTTTTTTTTGTTATTTCGTTCACTACCTATAGCTGTGGTATTATTGACTTTAGAAAAAATGTATAAAGGAAAAAGTTGTAGGTAATTATGTGCTTAGTAATACAGTCTAACTGAATTTTTTATTCAAGCTATAACTTTTTAATTATGACACAAGCTTGTGTTTTTTCTAATGGAAACCATAATCGGCTATGACTTTATAAAAAAGGCCCTTTTTCAACGATTCTGACGATATACACTTGACGACATAGTTTTGTAAATAAATAAATTATAGCCTTTTTCTCTTTCCATTTTCGAACTGTTCAAGTAGTACGCTATGGAAACAATAGATAGATGTCCGTCGCGTTTAATAATTCCGTTGGGGTTACAATTTTAAATAAAAATATTTCTGAAAAACTAATAAACAGGGAATGACAAACGATACCAAAACAACGTAATTGAAGTAAGCGAAGTATTTAAGGTAAGTGAACAAAACAGATTTAGATAAAAATAGGTACTGTACTGCTGTTAACATAGTATGCTATGGAAACAATTAACAAATGCAAACGACAATTACCTATTGACAGGTGCAAATCATTTAGTTTCTAATTAATGTTGATTTTGGTTTCGTAAATTATCAATATGAATTTTTCTAATCAAGAAAAGCGTGATATGATTGAGTGTTACATTTTGTGTCATAAAAATAAAAAGATAGGGTATATCAAAAGTCGTACGACACAGTAGATGACCTTAGAGAAGCTGTACTAGAAGTTTTTGCTAATATTGATGTACGTTCCGTTAGAAAAGCAACAAATTCGGTTTTAAAAAGGTGTAAATTGTGCATTATTTATAATGTTGGACCTTTTGAACATGTTTAGTCTTAAATACTTTACTTACCTTAATTACGTTGTTTTGGTACTACTTTATATTCTAATTTCCTTTATTATTTCTTTATTTATCGTTTGTCATTCTCTGTTTATTGGTTTCTCAGAAGTTATTTTTATTTAAAATAATTATGTTTATAATTTCGAAATTAAAATAAAAATTTTAATAACTAACTTGAATTTTATTATTAGACGCGATGCACGCATCTATCAATTGTTTCCATGGCGTACTATTTGAACAGTTCGAAAATGAAAATGAAAACAAGGATATAATTTATTTATTTATGAAAATAACTATGTCAAGTAGTATATCGTTAGAATCGTTGAAAAAAGGCCTTTTTTTTATAAAATCATGGCCGACTATGGTTCCCATTAGAAAAAACATAAGCTTGTGTCGTAACTCAAAAATTATAGCTTAAATAAAAACTTCGGTTAGACTGTATTATTAAATACATAATTACCTACAACTTTTTCCTTTACACATTTTTTCTAAAGTCAATTATAACAGAGCTATAGGCACCAAACAAAATAACAAATTGAAAACACAATCTTAACTTGAAATGTCAATTTGTACTGCACTTTATAAATATTGTGTTATTTTTCTCTGTTTTAGAGATTTTTCAATACAGATAATCTTTAATAATACAATTTGAATATGATTCATATAAAATACAATAATTTACACAAAAAACTTGCAGCAATTTCAACTTGAAGTAAATATTCTTCGTTGTTTAATTACTTTAATAATTTTTACTAGAATTAACTCCAAAACTGTTCACTATCATCAATAATAGTCTGTAGTGAACTATTTTATATCTCAACTAGTCCAGAATGCACAATTTCATTGATAATTTATATATTGTATGCACCTGTAATCAAAATTTTAATTTCAAATGTCAATCAGTTTTAATTAGCAAAATTTGCAGTTTTTTGAGGTAACTGTTCTTTAAAAACTTTTTAGTTTGTAATTTAATATTATAAGCTTCAATTTAACAAACCAAAAGTTCAGATTATAGTCTTATTTCCATCCAAAACTATTAATTTACAGTACAATGTCAAATTTAAAAATGTCAATATTTTACTATAAAAGCAAAGTAAAATACAGTTTTAAAACTCGCATGAATTCATTTCACAGTTTTAACTAACACTTTTTAACATTCAAGAATTCAATTTTTATAAAAATTTATTTTTAAATCACTTTATGTATTGAGCACAATTACTCCTGTTGGAGCCTATCGGACATCTCGGGTCTGTCGGGCCGTTTAGGCCTATCTGGCTTTTTCAGCTTCTCAGGCCTATCGGACTGTTTGTCGGTCCTTTTAGACTTCTCGGCCCTTTGGGTCTATCGGGCCGTTTTAATTTCTCTGGCCTGTTAGGCCGTTTTAATTTCTCTGGCCTGTCAGGCCGTCGGGCCTTTTGGTCTTCTTGGCACTTCGGGTCTCTTGGATCTATTAAGTCGTTTGGATCTCTTAAGCCATCGGCCCTTTTGGACTTCTTGGCTCTTAGGGTCCTTCGGGTCTATCAGGCAGTTTACATTTCTCGAGCCGTGGTGTCGTTTAGGCTTATCGGGCTTTTTGAACTTCTCGAGCCGTCGGGCCTTTTGGACTTCTCGGCCCTTCGGGTCTATAAGGGCGTTTAGATCTTTCGGTCCGGCCGGGGCGTTTGAGCTACTCGCACCTGTCAGATCTGTCTGGTCGGTTGGCCCTCTCAGATCTGTTGGGCCATTCGAGTCTCTCGTTCGCACCAGTTGTAGGTACCTGTCTGATCGTTTGGCCCTACCGGACCTCTTGAATCTGACAGGTTGTTCGGGCTTGTCGGGCTTTTCGAACCTGTCGGGCCGTTTGAACTATTTGCACCTGTCGAGCCTCTGGAACCTGTCGGGCTGTTCGGGCTTAGCGGACCTGTCGAAGTTAGGGCCGGTCAGGCTTGTTGGGCTTTGATGTTTGTACTGATTTGAAACGGAGGATTTTCAAACTACACTGGACCAAGATCTTTTTCGTACTGACTCGAACAGGCATTATTTTCGTACTGACCAGGACAAGCATTATTTTCATACCGAACTGAAGAGAAGGATCTTCTTCTCCGTGGTGACTCGATGGGCGTTATTTTTGTATTAAACCGCAGCAGCGGAAGATTTTCGTATTGCACCGTGATCTTTTTCGTACTGGCTCGAACACGAATAGTTTACGTACTAACCCGCAAGCAAGCATTATTTTTATACTGAACCGAAGAAGAAAACTTTCGTACTAAACCGCAGATGGAATGGGTTTCTTGGTCGAGCCTTTGCGCAACCCGGCCTAAAGTTCGGGTTTAGGTCATGCCGGTTCTCACTTTGAAAAAATCTATCGGACTTTTTGGGTCCATTAAGCCGTTCGGGCAGTTCGGGGCTGTCGGGCCAATCGAGAAGTTACCGAGTCTCTTCGGGTCGGACGTGGAAATTTCGGTCCATGCTGTACACATTTTAAGCCACTTAAATGCTATACTTTTACACTTTTAGATATTACCTATGGATTTTGTTTAGTATCAATCATACACTCGTAGGTACATAGAATTTCTGAGTCTACGCCTGAAACAACACTCAAATGCTTTTTAAAGATCTTTCATTCTTTGTAACGTCTTTTTATTATTTTCCTTTTATGATGCAGAGCGCGGTTAAGGCAGAAGCACGACTCATAAGAAAAGCTTTAGAATTTAATAGTTCTTGTAAAGCTTTTCATTTACCTACGTTAAAGGTTCATCGTGTAGTCTAACTATTTTTAATGCATTCGTGGGAATCTAAGTTGTTATGAAACTAAATTCCATTCTAGGTATCTTGAAACACGGGTTTGATTATTCTCTAATCCCTAAAGTGAAGCAACGGAATTCTGATGAGGTCGTACATATTAGGTGATCAGATTTAATTATTTCTTGATCCAATGAAAAGAGTCATTCAGACTTGATATTCTAATTATAGATTTAGAACATCTCCCCACTTTTAAGAATACAAAACAAAAAGATATTTTTAAACCGTTACCACACTATTTATTCAAAAAAAAAAGCAAAGAAAAAGTAAAAGAACGTCACACAGAAAAAAGTTGGCACGAATTCATCTACTCTTTATGCTAATTATATCGTCCCTCAAGTAATGCCAAATTATGGAAGGAAAGGCAGAGATTTATTATAAAATGCTTTACAAATTGTTTTTCTTTCACAAATAAAGAAATTTTCTTATTGAACATGACATGCTACAACCATTCTTTTACTTAAAACGAATTTACAAAAACAAAAATATTAAATGCTCCGAACATTTTCATTTCTAATATTCTTTATTAAAGAGCTTTGTCATTTTTGCGTTTTTTTGCTTGGAAATAAAATTAAGGAAAGAAGGAAAAAAATAATAATGGAAAGTAAATATTTAGATTTCTCTTAAGTAGATAAAACGACCGCTTTCTTGGTAAAGCCTCAATTAAAGAAGAGAAGCGCCTCGAAAATAAAAGAATCTTTTAATTATTCACACCGAAATTTATTAGTCCGACCCAGTAATTAGCAAATTACCCCATTTATTTATGGCAAGAATCCTAAGAATTGTACTTTATTTTCTTCATGGTTCTTAATAAAATAAGACAAAAGAATGGAAATAAAAGTGTTTATTTAAAAGATAGCACGAAATAGTAATTATTATTCCCATGCTCCCCTTCTTGCTTGTATACGTCGAGTGTGCCTTATCTGTTTTATTCATTAAAATGTAACGAGCCATTCAGATGTTACGCTTTACATACTATAAAAAGCAATTTTAATGTGTTACTTATGTACTTGGGTAAACCTTAGTTAGTTTGGTTGTTAAAGTAAACAAATTGGATTTTAAATAATTTTTTGAAGGATGCCGCTTTAATAAAAAGATAATCTGTAATTGACATTTGTGGGAAGATAAAATTTCCTTGTAACAGTTTGTTTTACAGGAAACGGTGCCTATAATATTATTATTGTTTAGAGTAGCGCTTCTTAACATTCTTTTAAGTTGCGGAACGCTTTGACTATAAATAGATTTTGTGATGAATGATTTAAAAATGGTAAAATGGCCCATCACAATATGCTAACATTCTTGTACTTAGGGTATATTATCGTGCGTTCAAGAAAATTAATCTTATTTTGACGTTTCGAAGTCATTCCATCACATTTAATAATGGCGCTCAATGTGGGGCTGTGAAATCGTAATATGACACGTACAAAGTAGATAATAAATATTTTCAATTTAAATGAGTTTGGTCATTAGTGTAGAAAATTAAACACAGAATAGAAAAATAGTCGTAAGTTTAATAACAATAAGCGCAGCTTTGATTATTCATAATTTCCTAAAATGTTTACAATGGTCCATGTCCGAATGGGTAATAAAATAGTTGATTGCTAACAGAACTATAAATTGGCATTCATTATAACAAACTATAACTTGACCTGACCTGACGTGGAAACCTGTCGTCAGGTGTAACTTATCTGTAAACAAATATATCGTAACTATTACAAAATGCAAAGTACGAGCTCTGCCGATCTCACGAGATTCGTGAATCTCTAAAGGCACATTTGCCAGGTCTTTTGTTTGTATTAAAGCTCATTTGTGCAATAGACATCCGTCGAGCTCCTTAGATCCGCTGATCCCTTGTTTGATTAAGGCTCGTTTAACAAGAGTTTGTCAAATTCTTGTTTGTGTTGGAAAGAGATCCATTTGATCTTGTGAGATCAATTGAGCTCTCTTGTAAAAAAGGACTGCTTCTAAAGATTTGCTAATTTTTCGAGATACGTGAATCCTTTGAGATCCGTTGACTTCTCGTTAAATAAATGCATCGATCTCTTGCAATCCGTTGGTTATTGAGATCTATTGATTTCGTGAGATCCGGTGATCTTCAGTTCAATAAGGACACTTATTCTATAAGCCTGCAAACTCTGTTAATGTCATGAGGTCCGTTGATTTCTCATTACCTAAGGCACATTTGCCATAGATCCGTTAATCGTTCAAGATCTTTTGAAGTTGTGAAAAGTGTTGTTCTCTCGTTAGATAAATACACGTTGGCCAAAGATTCTTTATCGTTTGAGATCCGTTGATCTCGTAAGGTTCATGACTCTCGTGAGATCCGTTGATCTCGTGCGATCCGTTGATCTTGTGAGATCCGTCGATCTCGGGAGATTCTTCGATCTCGTGAGATCCGTCGATCTCGTGAGATCCGTTTGTTAGACATAATCTTACGTAGCATCGTCTTGAAATGTAATCCATCATTTGATATGATCAGCAGCAACACTGTTTCCCGAAATCGTCTAGGTCCCTCTCGTAGATCCTCTACTTCGTATCGATCGTTTAATACTTACTTACTTAGTCCTAGTCCCTTGTACCGCTAGGTGTCGGGACAGCGCAGAGACGTCTCCAGGCCATCCTATTTAGGGTCAAACGATATCTTTCCTCTAGTGTGGTGTTCCTCGACCTCAGGCCGTCACCCACATCCTCCATTCACTTCCTTCTGGGCGTAACTCTTCTTTTGTTGCCTTCCATTCTGCCCAGATACATCCGCTTAATATCCCTGATTTCTACCAGCCGCTCAACATAACCGAACCATCTAAACTGGTCTTGCTCTGTTTTGTTCCTGGCTGATTCTACTCTCAGGAAGTTGCGGATCGTTTGATTTCTAATGCGATCCATCCTAGTTTTTTCTTCAATTTTGCGTAGAGACCGCATTTCCATTGCTTTCACTTTGCTTGGGCCCCTTGCATTACTGTCACCCTCATTAATGTTGTTAAAAACGCTAAATGTTGATATGGTACGGGCGATTCTCTCGAACAAACCACAGTCGGTGGTCCCAAGTCGGCCTTCTCTCTCCATCCCCTTTGTTAGCAGAACTGAATATCGCTATGGCTAGGGCTACGCCCTCGAATGGTCAACCTTTAATGGCTCCCAGGGCTTCGTCCTGTATCAACCTTGTTAGGAGAACTTAATGTCACTGTGACTCAAGATACGTCCTCCAACGAGCCACTTTTGGTAGCATCCAGGTCGGGCTTTGCCCTTCAACCTTGTTAGGAAAACTAAATCTCACTACGATTCAGGTTACGTCTGTTGGTAAGACGGAGAGGCGCGTCGTCAGTTTTTCTAAATCTCCGGCGCAATCAACAACGAACCTTTAATCACACAACCCTCTTGTTGCTCCCCTCTTCATTCGGAAAGAGATCCGGGCAGAAGCGAAAAAAGAGAGAGTCTCTATGCCTTAATGTTATATAGGGTGTCTATTTGAAAATCTTTAATGGACTGTACTTTTTTTTTAATAAAAGATATCGTAAAATGCTCAATCAAGACCGTTTCGGTAGTATGGAGGGGGAACCGAAATGGCCTTACAAATATAGTGCCACCCTCAACCCACCGCTTCCCAGCCACTCTAACTTCAGAATTTTAAATAGCAACCTCCCACATGTGACATATCGTTGGAAAACTCTTGAAAGATCCTTTTTATTGATACGAGAGAAAGGTAATTTTGGGTAAGTAATTATCAGCTGATTCGATAATACGGTGTAGGGTTCATTGTAAGCTACTTAATTCGATTAAACAATGCCAGACAATTGCTATGGATTTATTACTTCTTTTACATGTAAAATGAAATATTTTATTCAATAAATTGTTCAAAATGTCCACCATTTAACATAAAAACAAAAATCTATTGTCTCCCTACAAATATATTGAAGAAGTCGTGCAAGCATTAACCATCATGCTAACTATTATGTTATTACTAAATACATACCGGTGTTACTACGAGCGTTTTTTCAGATGGTGATAATAGTAACTCCGACTGGCCAGAAAGTTTCAATATTTTCCAACTCTGGTTGTTCCTTTGTCAGAGTGACTTTAAAGCTGATGTTTTGAGGTCATACGTTAGCACTGCCCTTGATTTACATTATTGACTTTAAGGTACTTTATTAATTATAATTGATCTTCGGTGAAATTAGGTTGTTGGAACACCTTTAAAATCCATTGCGTCTGTTCTCGAACCACACACTAATGGTTGACTTCTAAATTTATCGTACAATTGCACTTTATTGTAATTCTTAAGATTTCTGTATTATTTGGATTCAATATTACCTACTTCTTTAAGAGCGGGTTTACTTGCTTTAATTTTATTTATAATATTAAGGTTTTTATTACCATCGTCTGCATGTACTTTCTTGAATTTTTGACAATTTTTGATAACTTTGTTATACAAGCATTACACCTTATTTTGTTTCTACATCGATAAATATTAGATCCGTGGCCAAACAGGCATGGCACAGTGAATTTTATTCTGGCCTTCCTGGGGCGTATATTGAAAGACCCCTATACACGGGTCTAATATGTTTTAATGTAGAAACACTCATCTAATTACAGTTTTATTGACATCGATTAAGACAGCTGGAGCAGCGCCAGTTTCGATGTAGAATCACCAGTAAAAGTTTCATCGAGATCGGCGACGGGCTCACTGTGTCGCCCCCTTGTTAGTGAGCTTTCCCTAAACGTAAGCTAAAGCTACAAACCTCCCTTGAAGGTGATTTGCTAAGTGGCATTAACTCGTGCCATACCGATATGCTTGATAATAGAGATATGCACGGACCGGGTTTTTCAGTCCGACCTTTACGGCTTACGGTTCGAAACTCAGGTTTTGGTCGGGCCGGGCCTCCGTTTGGAAATTTGTCGGACTTCTCGGACCTAAATACATCTGATCCATCGAGCTGTTTGCTCTTGTCAGGCCTGTTGAGCTGTTGGAGCCTGTCGGATATCTCGGGCCTGTCAAGTCATACAGGTCTGTCGGTCCCTTCGGGTCTCTCGGATCTATCAGGCCGTTTGGATCTTGCGGACCGTCTGTTGGGCCATTCTGGTCTGTCATACTTTTTGGAGTTTTTGGCCCTTCGAGTCTATGGGACCGTTTGATCTTTCGGTCTTATTGAATCTCTTGGCCTGTCGGGCCTTTTGGACTTCACGGTCCTTCGGGCTTCTCTGTCGGGCCTCCTGGGCTAGTAGGGTCTATCCGACCAATCAAGAAGTTAGCGGGTTTTCTTCGATCCGCGTCAAGTTTGTCCCTAGTCGGGCCGGACCGAGCACACTTATACGGCAGTACGTAAATATTCTGAAGACAATTGTAATTGGAATTCCATTCTAAAACTTGGGTGATACATAGAAAATGCATTTAAGAATATAGTGGAATTTTTTTAGACTTGTAGACGATCGCGTTAACGCCCTAACTTGCAATTCAAGAAAACAATCCTCCAAAACGCAATTTTTTTAAAATTAGTTATATCGTAGTATTTATACGAGGGCGGTTCAGTAAGTACCCGTGTTTGACGACAGAAGGCGTTCCTGAGGGAAGTTGGTGTTATCATCGTGTGCTGCCATCTATCAAACGACGGTATAACAAATTGCAGACTGATTGATAGGTTAGTTTGGATTTGACAGCCATTTGAGTAAGACGTGTTTCGTGATTTTAGCTAAGATGGAAAAAGAGCAGTATCGTTCGGTAATTCGCTTTCTGTTTTTGGATGGGAAAAAATGCGAGGAGATAAAAGCAAAGTTGGATGCTGTTTATGGGGACACTTCGCCATCTATGACCACAGTTAGATACCGAGGAAATCGTTCAAAACGTCCACGACATGATTCTCGCTGATCGACGAACGAAAGTGCGTGAAGCAGCAGAGGCCGTAGGTGTGTCGACCGGAACGGCAATTAATATTTTACATGATAAGTTGGCGATGAAAAAATTGTCGGCGCGATGGGTGCCGCGATTGCTAACGGTGGACAACAAGCGGATGCGGCTGTTAACTTCGAAGCAGTGTTTGGAGCAATTTAAGCGAAATCCGAAGGAGTTTTTGCGTCGAGTTGTCACCGTTGATGAAACCTGGATTCATCATTACACACCAGAAACTAAGCAACAATCAAAACAATGGATTTCTCCCGCTGAATCTGCTCCAAAGAAGGCGAAGATGGTTCCATCGGCCGGAAAGGTCATGGCGACGACTTTTTGGGATGAGAACGGCGTCATCCTCATAGATTTTTTAGAAAAAGGAAGAACGATCACTGGACAATACTACAGTGAGTTATTAGACAGCTTCGACAAAAAATTGAAGGAGACACGACCGCATTTGGCGAAAAAGAAGGTGCTGTTTCACCACGATAACGCACCAGCACATTCATCCGGAGTTGTCGCCGCCAAACTGCATGAACTGCGTTATGAATTGCTGCCGCACCCCCCGTATTCACCCGATCTGGCTCCCTGCGACTTTTTCTTGTTTCCTAACATGAAGAAATGGCTCGCGGGAAAAAAAATTTAGCTCAAATGAGGAAGTCATCGCCGAGATAGAGGCGTATTTTTGGAGAGTTCGATAAATCCTATTTTTTGGAGGGGTTAAAAAGATGGCAGGAACGTTGGGAGAAGTGTATATTTCTAAAAGGAGACTATGCTGAAAAATAAAAAAAAATTTTTGAAAAAAATTGTCTTCATTTCTAACACAAGTACTTATTGAACCGCCCTCGTAGTGTAAAGGATCATCCTTTAAGCTTTAAGATAATCCATGTTGGAAGTTTCTCTGTTGTGTGATAAAGGAAGAACAAACGTTTTTATACTAAGGACAAATTGTCGAAAACGTATAAGCAGAATAAAATAGAAAACAATAACATACCCATCTCTTCTTTTGATTAATACAACACATAAAAAAAATTCGAGCATTTACAAAAACTTGATATTTCATGACTGTTCGATTTCACGTGGAATGGCTCACACTTGAACTAAACTTTGCATACATGATAGTATTTTTTATTAAATATAAATGATATTTTTTCGTTAGTTTGTTTTCACTTATTTTATTTTAATACTACAACACATATTTAATATATCTTTCAGGTATTTTAACTTGTCTTTTATTTGATCTTTGTTTATTTATTGTCACACGTCTTTCTGTTTCGTTTTCATCTTCCTCTGAACTTCTTCTTCTTCCTCCAATTTCTCTACAGTGTTTTCCTCCTTGATTTCACTTTGAATGTCAATCTCTTTATTCTCTTCTTTTTCTTTGTCCAATTCTACTCTATTTTCTATTATTCCATAAACAATATCGGTTTCATCAAACTTAAGATCTCTCGACACTATTATTTTGTCTGTTTCAGGATCCCATAATATATATCCTTTAGTACTATATGGTAAACAACCATGCGTATTGGCTTAGCTCTTGTTTTCAATTTATTTCCTGAATTTGGTATTTTAAGTAACCATGCTTTACGTCTAAATCCTCTTAATTTACTCATATCTAATTTTCCAAGGAAAATTTTTGCTGGTACTTCACCGGATAATGTATTCGTAGACGATCTGTTGAGATTATATGCAGCACTAGGAACTGCTTCGCATAAGTGCTTTGGTAGGTTAGTCTCAGCAAACATAGTTCCTACTTTATCTAGAAGTGTACGATTTGCCCTTTCGCTAACACCATTTTGTTGACTTGAATATGGCAAAGTATATTGGAGTTCAATTCTTTTTTGTTGACAAAGGTTTTTTAACTGCCATGATGTAAATTCTCCACCATTATCTAATCTTATACG
>VTPC01003130.1:0-22150 GCA_011009095.1 Ignelater luminosus
TTTTTGGGTAATATTGAACAGTGACTTATCATTTTCATTCATCAGTTCTGAAAGTGTTAATTCACATTGTTGTTTTACAGTATTTCGTTTATAACACCATATATGTATAACTTCATCTATTTGTCTACTTTTTGATCGTACTGTATCTTATGAGCGTTTTTGTATTTTTTTATTTAATCTAATCAAGTTGTTTCAAAAATAATTGGATTTCCATTAACTACTTGAGACTTTAATTTTCGCTCACGTGGAACAGATAAATAATTTAATACTACATACACATTACATTGTGTTGTAACTAATAAATAAATATACAGGAAGTAATACTAACATTAGTAAACCAATCAAAATCGAGCCAAGAATAAATTGTGGAACAACTAAACCACAGGAAATTGCTCCAATTATTAAGAGCGTCGAAAAGGTGATCTTTTACAGGATAAACACTTGATAAAAGGTTTTATTTAGTGCTTTAAGAGCTCATTGCAGTAAATCTTTATTCTCATTGGGGATAATAATTATTTATTTACTTTGTTATATTTACACACACATACACTATAAAAGTAATTAGATAACGTAATGATATATTTAATGAAAGATAAGCTCGTGATAACATAAATTCCGTTCCTCTATTATGGCTTAGTTAAAGTCGGATAATCGTTTAAAATGCGTTGGTCTCAGTTTTTTACAAATAAGATTTATTATTGAATGTGTTGTGTGCTAGTGAGAAATTATGGGCTTGTTTGATGAAATTTTTGGTGGGGTAGGTATTTCAAGTATTTAAATACAATACACTTTTATCGAGATCTGTTTTTATGATTTCCAATTCTTTGGCTGTTATGATTTATGAATGCGTACACGTAACAATAATAAAGTAAGTGACTAATACTGATTATTCCTACATTTTAATTTCGTTGTTTTTCACCTAATTTGCTCTAATTCGAAGCATTTTTATGAGGACTTGTTTATATTAAAGTAATTTCCCCTCCTCTTCCCATGTGTTTAAATATATCCTGTTTGTTTGTATACAATAAAATTTTTATTACCCGATGATCAGTGGATGAGACAATTTCATTGAAGTTATTAGTCTGTTTATTTTTCATTGTGAATAAAAAGTAGTGCCAAATAGAACTACTAGGTTTTTAATTTTCAATTTTTTTTCTTTCAGAAGGATTCGGTCAAGTCTAGAAGCACTACCAGTAGTAACAAAAGGAGTGATATAGTGCTATTGAGTAGACGGCCATTGCATAGCACAACAAGGTACGTTTTTGTTTTTTCTTTGTTAATTGGAGAGAAAAAACTTTTAATTTATTATTGGTAAAAGTATTCTTTGTTGAATAAAATAGATAGTGACCACCAGAAGCTAAATCTTTTCAAAACTGTTACTCTCGGTTGACATACCTTTGCATTTTGTAAATGTCTAGCTAACACCATCCAAACTCAGTAAAATAGTCTAGTTTGTTAAAGACATTCGTTACTGAAAATAGCCCTAATTTTTGGACCTGCAAGAAAAGACTTTTCCGGTTCTTCTATCTATTAACAATTATTGTCCGAAATTATGTTTAGATATCTGCAACTCTAGATGGGCATGTTTTTGCATATTTTGAATAAACTCTTCAAGTAATTTTTTTTTCCTGTTAATTCTTCATTAAACAATTCTGCGAACATAAATAAATGACGAAAGTTATATCAAAATGTTTTTGGTTTTGGCGACAAAAATGCATCTATAAACAATAACCCAAATGGTAGAGACGCTTTCGATGATACTCTATTAACTCTTGTATCCAAAGTTAACTCGAAGTCCGAACTTAACCTTCTCAGGGAATTCATATTGAACCACCTGCAGTAGCCCGAGACCGGTCTCCGAGTTTCTCTATGGAATTATCTGGAATAGAACTTGAATGTTCTCCTCTCAGCTTTAACGTTTTTTGGAAATTCACGAATCGGAGTCTGTAGTGCTCATTAAAATATTGAAAAGGGCAATTCTGATTATGATTCTGTAAGTCCAGAAACTCGCCATTCTCAAAATATACATAACATTAAAGTTGAGCTTAAATCCTCTTGATTTTTTAATAACTTGGAAACAACATGCAGTGTCGAAATTAAATCGTCTACATTGTTGTTACGCTTCTGAAAAGTCACCTAACCTTAACGTGGCAAGGAAGGTTAATTCTTTGATTTTTTCGTGGGGGTGGGGAAACTTTTTAGTAAAATCTTCCAAAATAAAAAAGTCCTGCTCTTCCAATTTCTCGAGATAGAACATTTGCTTAAACATCCTGATTCTTAAAATAATGCCTTTCGAGAAAAACACTTTATTCTTTTAAGATAAGTACTAAATCTCCACGAGCTATACACGAAAACTACTCATACTTTGTCTTTAGACAAGTTACCTACACTGTCTCACGATCGAGATTCGCCTTCTATTAATCTTCTCGAGTAAGAAACGGAAACGGATCGAACTACTGACCTTCTTGTGAAAGCTATGCATTGAAGCTCATTTGGTTTTACCTTCAAAACGACGATTTAAAGTCATCACGTTCGGGGTTTTCCCTCTATTAACGCGGAAATGGATTAGGCTTTATCCTTCATTAACTTTCTCCAAGGAGGGTACAAAACCTGATTGGACTTTACCTACAAGCAGATCATCGACATTGGCCCATGGTTTTTCTTCGTTCTCCTTTAACTTGTCAATTACTTTTTTTAAAGAATTGATTGAGCATTGCCCTCCGTTAACCTTTTTGAAGAACCCCTGAATAATAAAGTTTAGAGCTTCGTTTTCAAACAAGCTCTTTGAGGTAACCCACGCATAGCCAGATCTTATCCTCCGTATCTTTTTCCAGGAAGCTGTGCACAGAGACTAAGTGGATTTCACCCTTTATTAAGCTGCTTGAGTTGCACAGAGAAACTAGTCGGGCTGCAGCGGACTACGGTCGGCTCTTATTTTTCATTAACTTCCTTGATAAAAACTAAAATCGGTCGTTGTCATCTGTAACCTTATCGAAGAAGCTATTGGGCTTCGTCTTCAAACAAACTAACTACGGTGACCCACGGTTGCGCTTTACCCTTCAATAATTTTCTTTAGGAAGGTATGCACGAAGACCGATTGGACTTCACCCTCTATTAACATTCTCCAAGGAGCAGCTTGACTTTACGTTTCAACAGGTATCTTTTTATCTTATTTCTTGTTCTCTTGTAACTTTCTCGATGGAGTTAGACAGAAAACTTAGTCAGGTTTTGCTGTTCATTAATGATTTCAAGGAGTCTGTGCACAAAAGCTATACACTGAAACGGATCGGATTTTACCCTCCATTAGCTTTCTATACGGAGGGCACGAAACCTGATTGAATTCACCTCGAAATAATTAAATAAGCCTTGGTTTTTCAACTTTCTTGATGAGCTCTGAAACGAAACTAGTCAAGTTTTGTCCTCGATTGTTTTTGGCGAGCAAACTATTCACGGAAACTAATTAGCCTTTGGTTTTCACTAACATTTTCGAGTAAGCTTTAAAAGCAAACTGATTGGACTTCGCCTTTAAACAAACTACTCGTAGTAGCCCAGTGTCGGGTCTCATCATCCACTATCTCCAGAGACCAAGAAACTACACATAGAGACGAAGTAGATTTATACGTAGGAACTGATTGAGCTGTGGTGACCACGGTTAGCTTTTGTTTTCTATTAAATTTTCAGATTGATCTATGTAGAGAAACTAATCGGCTTTTACTCTTGATGAACCTTTTCGAAGAAGCGATTGGGCTTTGTCTTCAAACAAACTAATTGCCTGCCGCAATCAGGCTTCACCCTCCATTAACTTTCTTCAAGTACTTACGGAGAAAAACTGATTAACTTTTTCCCTGTAGAAACTTGACTAAGAAAACTACGCACGAAAACTGATCGGACTTTGTTTTAAAAAGGTTATCTATGGTAGCCCACGATTGAACTTCATCTTTTATTACTCCTCGAGAAGCTATGCACGGAAGCTGATCGGGCTTTTTTGATTAACTTTCTAGATTTAACTTTGGCTTCCAGCAGGCCACATGCGTGAGGCCACGGACGGACATTGTTCTTCATTAACTCTCGAAGAAATTATGCACGGAAACTGATTGGTCTTCGAATGGGCCACTAGCTGTAGACCAGGGTCGAATTTCGCCTTCGATTAACCCTTTTAAAAGGGCACATATGATAACCTACGATCGTGCTTTAACCCCCATTAATTTTCTCCAAACTATACACAGATACTGTTTGGACTTTACCTTGAAACAGACCACCTGCGAGTGCCCACGGACAGGCTTTGTATCCTACTAACCTTCTCGAGAGAGAGCCACGTACGAAGAAAGATGGATTTTGCTCAGAGAGTTACACATAGAAAGTGATCAGGCTTTGCCTTTAAACGGGTTGCCTACGACAGTTATCGATTGAAATCTGTATCTCGATGGACTTACGTGCAAAAACTGATTGAGCTTTGTCTTCACAATAGTTGCAGTTTCTGAGAAGTGAACTATTATCGATATAGTATGTCTTTAATTAAGATATCAAATTTGATGTTTCGTTTTCCTTTTTCTTGGAAATCTACCTTTAAGAAATAAAAATGTTTCTGTCAATTTCTAGATACTTATTTTTTAAAATAAACCATACAAACGTGGTATCATTGAAATCGTAATGAAAAGCTGTAATAAAAAATTTGGAAACCCAACCGAAATAAGATATGTGCGATCCACTTTAGACACCAACCAAGCAAGAAGTTTTTTGAAGTCCCACAGCCGGCGCGGCGCACTAGAATTTTGAGCAGAGATTTCCTTCATTGGGCACAAGAAAAACGCATTGTTTCACCATAGTTCAATAGCGAAGTGTTAATTTGTTCATGGTGCATTCCATGTTGGTTTTCTGTACGTTCAATCACATATACTTACCAAATCTTCGATTTCTTCGTAGACTACTGTTCTATGTACTTCAGATCTGTCCAACCTGAACTCGAGAAATAGCTTTAGATAGAAAATTAGTTGCACTTGAATGCACCTCTAACAATCCATGAAAATTCATTTTATCATTGTAGCGTGTGTCATAACAATTATTTAGAAGCTAGAGGTGGTAATAATAATTACAAAATAATTTTCTAAGAGATTTGCATCTTTCAAGGCTTGGTTGTTTATTTGTCATAGGTTTCAATTTTTTACGGAAGAATTATGAGCATTTTTTAAATATTTTTTCTAATATGAATAAGACACAATAATTAAATACCGCAAAATGCAGATTGAAAACTGCAGTTGTTTTGTACTTCACAAGTAATTTAATATTGTAAATGTTAACCTTGACATTGTTCAAGAACACAATTCCCTTACATAATACATCAATGATTAATCCTTTTTTTTTCCTAGCAAAAACGTAGTTTTTTCTACGGTACTATTATTATTTATTCAAGTGTACAGTTATTGTGCGCACAGACCGTGTCGGAAAAGTGTTTTGTTTCTGCAATTTTATTGTGAAATAATGTAGGACTGAAATGGCAATCGGATTTCCGTGTTTAGTTCTCAAAATCAAATTAAAAGTTTATCTGCTTACTAGATGCTCTATTTTTTCCAACAGAGGAAGCCCCTACATTGTTGTATACGTATTCTGCGTGTATGGGACTTTTAAAAGCTGATCAATAAATTGTACTAACTAAATTAGCCGATGATACAAAGCGGCGCCGGCCGTAAAATTAGTAATAAAATTCAGGACATCCTAAACAAATTATTAGTAAATTAGTATATTTCTCAGACTATTAGAATTGTGAACAGTTTTTTAATTTAACATTAATAAATATCCTTTAAAGTGGTTTCAAAAATAATTTAATTTTCTTTTTAATTTTGAACGTCAAGCTCAAGTTGAGAAAAGGAATGAAAACTTCATTAACTACATTAGCAGTATATGCAACTTATTATACAAGCCTTGCTAGGTAGGCAACCATACATACCATCAAGCATTTATAAAAATTGTAGGATACGTACTCAAGTTGTGACAAAAAGATATAAGTAAGTTACGGACAATATGTAGTAGTTGAATAAACACATATCATGTGGGGGGTATAGCTCAGTGGTAGAGCATTCGACTGCAGATCGAGAGGTCCCCGGTTCAAACCCGGGTGCCCCCTATTTTTTTTTCTTTAACTTTTTTTTCAATGCTGCTAAAACAAAATTAATTTTTAATAAAATATTACAAAATTAAATGATTTAATTTATAATTCCTATATGTAATTATAACTATATGCATCTGATTATCATAATATGTGGACATTTTATATTACAGATATAGGAAGAACTTGAGAATAACATTTAGAAAGGTTGCCCAACTATGAGTCAATACACCTCTGTATTCCAGAATTTGATTTTTATTATAATAATTGATTCTGGTATTTCATATTTTATTTTATTTAAATCAAAGTTTTTCCAAAAAAACTGCTTAGTAGTGTCTCAGAAAATTATTATTTTGTCAACTAGTTTCTTTCAGAAGTTTATTTTCTCATTATCAGAACATAATAATGAAAGTCAACGTTCTCAGTGGATAAGGATTCCTTTATTTCCTGCTTATTCTTTCATATCTTTAGTTGAAGAGTAACTGATATTTATCTTGCTTGAACCATATTTCAAAACTTAATTACATAGTAAGGTGAGTTATTGCTTCACTTTTGGTAGTGATTGCAATGTGTGTTGCCTAAATATGGACAATCACATCCATGCAATATTTTTCTTTAATTAAAATAGCAATTAAGAGCATTCGATACTGCTTTTTTAAACTCCTAATTAGCATTCAGTAGCAGAAATTAAGTGATTTTTATCTTTTATTTGGATTTTCTAGAATTTGAAAATTCTAAAACTGACTAATATTTTGAAAAAATTGAGATGCTTTCATTGAGTTGTAAACTGAAGAATGCTATGGAAAGAAGGATTAGTAAAAACATTTCTTGAGATATCAAACTACCAAAAAACAGAGAGTGGTAAAGTTGAACTTTGTCCATCTGTTGAGAAACCACAAGCTAAAGTATGAAACTCTTTACTTTGATATGAAGCAAATAAATAGTGTTTGATTATTAGTATTTAATTTTTCATACACTAAAAGCTCTTTTGGTCAGTTTATAAAAACCTTTCATGCAATAGTTCATTGCAATCTATACGAAAAGTCTGAAAATCTTATCTCATTTGGCAATACATCTTTAAGCAATTTGTTTACTGTCGGTAAAGACTTCTTTTTCTTCTTTATCAAAAAATTTGTTGATTCAGCACCAAACAAAGATTTTTAATATTTATTTGCAATGTAATTGCACTTAATAGTATAACCCACTTGCTGGCACTCATTAATCAAGTCACAAAGGTTTGTAATTTGTAAAGATCCTCTTTGGAAGATAAATTAAAATATGAAATAAATGCAAGCAAATAACCCAGAATCTTGCAAACCTATCACATTCAAAGAAATTAAAACTTAAAATATCCTCCATCTATAAGGCTATTGAGTCAGCTTTGACCTAGAATCTGGAAAACTTATAAATCCTGAACAACTCAGGTTTCTTTATTCAATGGTATCAGCAAAAAATCGAAATGCTCAGGGGAATTGAAGTGAAGAGAATAAAAGCAAGATTTCCAATAAATTCATGATGTAGAAACTGTTAACCATAGTTACTCAGTTTATCAAGAATGTGCTAGCAGTCTCAAAGAATAACATATTAATAGTATTTTTCACTGATAGCAGTGATTGAAATGATCAAATATGTGTATGTATTCAATGCAGACTATAGACACACATAACACTTGGTATAGAATCGAAGTTAAATACATTAAGAGTTTGCTTTTTTTACTTTTTTCATTCATTTCTTATCTATCTTGTATTTTATTTCTCTTAGTCCATTTCTACATTTTTATTTTCTTTTTTACATATATCTCCTTTGTTTTGTGTTTCGATCAGTTACTTGCCAACTCATTCTTGGTTTCTTTCTTCACATCTACTTTTCTCCTTTTCCATAGCCTGTTTTACATTTTTGTTTTCCGTCAATTCTTTATTTTATCTCATTTTATTTCTTTCCGTAGACTTCTTCCTTCTTCTTACTAAATAAACTTTTGTTAGTGCAAGCCAAAACTAGGTTACCACTAAACAAATAGTTTAGTTGTGCATAAATGAAATTTTGTTGCAGGTAGCTATGTTTAGTAGTCTTTATTTTTTTGCAGTTACAAACCGATAGTTGTATTACCATTTGCAAATTATTCTTTTCAGAGTATTTGCCCTACTCTTTCTATTTGGTCTTCATCTTGGTTGGTTCTTTACACTTTGTATCATGTTTACTTTGTTTCTTTTCCATTTTTCGATTTTCACTCTTCTTTTGTAGTTATCTAGTTTTAGCTCACTGTATACAGTCAAACCTTGGATTGCGAGTAATGTAGTTTGCGAGTGTTTTGCAAGACGAGCAAGAAATTTAAAGAAATTCTAACTTTGCTAGCAATGCTTTGCAATAGGAGAAGTTCGTATACGCAGAATTTTGTAGAAATCGCAGTGCGAGCGATGAATCTATTTAACTTTGATATACGAGTGCTTTGAATTACGAGCACGTTTCCGGAACGAATTGTGCTCGCAATCCTAGGTGCTACTGTATATACTTTTTCTTGCTCTCTTTTTTCATATTTTTCTATTTAACTGATTTTCTCATCTGTTTTTTTTCTCATTTCTCCTTTCTTCTCTTTCGTTTCTCTTGTTTTTCCTCCCATCAATGTTCATTACACCAGACAGCATCTGTATCCTAATAAACTTCGTTTTTGGTTCACTTCATTTATACTACTCTCCTCTTATTCCTTACTTCTACTGGTTCAGTCTTTTTGCTTCATTTTGTCTCTCATACTTTGTTCCTCTCTTATCATTCTCTCAACACATAATTTTTATTAAATACGTTTTGATGTGTCTTTTTTGTCTCATTTATTTTTATTGATTTTTACCTATTGGAGTTCTCCTGTAGTATAACTGACTTTTGCCATTTGAAATTTTCAGATTTAAACTGCAATTGAATTGGTAATTGTTGAAATGCACTAAGTCACAGTTTTTCCAAAGTGGCGTTTTACATGTCATCTCATATTTTTGAGGTCGATCTAACGATTAGTGTTGAAACGAAGTAAGTCCGGACTTTGTATCTTGTACTTACGAAGATTTAAAATTTTTAGTGAGTGTTGAAAGAAATTTAGTCCAGGACTTGATTCCTTTTTCGACCCAATTACATAATAAAATGACGCAGGATTTTGTTGGTATTGTGTAGTGACATATCAGCTTTTAAATGTTATTGTCTGCATGAGTTCACGTGTGCTCGTTTTATATGTTAAACATATCACAGGTGTAATTATAAGAAGTGATAGTGAACAGTGACGATAGTACAGCAATTGTGCTTGGAGAAGGAAATAAGAGAATTAAACAACCAGAAAACTATAAATGTAATATAATCAAGAAAGCTAGGATTGATGATTCCGCTTAGGTAAATTATTCTGGGAGAGATATACAGTCTGCGACATTAGTAACGAGACTCGAGAATGGATGTAAACACAACAAGAACAAGGTTTCATGCCAATAATATCTGCGCATTTATCTGCAGCATTGTCGATCGGTGGCCTGGAACTTCATTCTCTCAAGTTTGTGTTGTTTACATCCATTCTCAAGTCTCATTACTAATGCCGCAGACTGTACCTGCTAAGAGAACTGGAGAAAACTATCGTTGCAAGAAGAAATGCTGCCAAACTATAAGTGAAAATGAAAAGATAGATATTTTAACCAAATTTCATAACCTAGAAAGCAAAAATCAACAAGGCCTTCATCTTCAATGGCTCATAGAGTGCGGTTATATGCAACGTCGAAGACTGCGAAATTCTGAAAATGGAAAGCAGGCAAAACAACGACGTGCTAATCTGAAGTTTTTTGTAAGGCTGACAATGAGCGCCGTGCCGTATGTATAATATTGTTAAAGTTTCTATTTCGTATTTTGATGATGTGTCGCAAAGCTTTTGAAAGTCTTCATTCTGTTTCCCAAAGAGAATTTTTCGTATAACAAGCCTTCTAATTTTGGGAAAGAGTCCCTATACACAAAAGAGGAACGAATGCTAAAACATGCAATTCCGGGATTTCTATGCAAATTAATATACGACCACATTCAATCTTTTCCAACCAATGGTGATTCTGAAGTACATTGCCTTTATGCTAGGCTAAACGTAAAACTGATGTAAGCATCCAGAAGTAAAAGTTAAATATGAATTTTACTTAAACACTTAACCGAAAACTTCAAACTTAGATTCGAAAGACCCCAAGTGGATGTTTGCAGTACTTGCGAAGAACTTGAAACTAAAATCAAAGCTCCATATTTGTCTGCAAATGTTAAACGCGCGCTGAGAGTGAGACGTAGTCGAAAATCGTACAGTAGTATCAAGCAGACTGAAACTAACTGCAGAAATAACCCAGAAATTGGTGGAATAGCTTTTGACTACATGCAGAATTTACCATTTCCCAACATATCCGTGCAAGATATCTTTTATTTACGTCAACTATGAGTTTATTGTTTCGGTATTCACGATGTACATACAAATTGGTCAGTTATATATTTATACTATGAAGGTTTAGCCAAAAAGGGAGCCAACGAGGTTGCGTCGTTTGTACTCTACTACATCAATACCTAAATGTCTAATGACATAAAACAACTTTATGTTTATTCTGATGGATGTCCAGCTCAGAATAAAAACCACTCTATCGTAAGAATGCTTCTGGGCTTAGTCGAATCAAGAAAACTTAGTAAAGTTGTCCATAGGTTTCCTGTTAGGGGGCATTCGTTTCTGCCCTGAGACAGAGATTTCGCTATGTTCAAAAAAGCTATAGTCCAGTAAAATAAGACGAAATTAAGGCGAAACCTCTGAATGAAAGATACAAAACTGAAAGTCTGCACAGACCTTTGCCTCGACGTTCTAAATATGGGCTGAAAAGTCTTATAAGATATCGTATTCGCTAGTCAAGATATCAAAGGTCACGAAAATCGGTTTTTTACAAACATCTCGCTTCCTATGGCTTGTATGTCGTTGGAGGTTCTTACAAAACTTGTAGAGCATAACATTCTGTATTTTATTGTATAACTAACTTCGTAAAATGTACTAACATAGCGTTAACCTATAAACGGATGCGCGCTTCCCACTCTCCGCGCTCTATCTCGAAAACAACTAATCATATAGAAAAATGCATAGAACCAAACTTGTAGAGTTATGCTCTACAAGTTTTATAATAACCTCCAATGACATGACAGGCATGGAAAGCGAGATATTTGCATAAAACCGATTTTAGTGACCTTCAACCTTTGATATCTTAACTAGCGGACACGATATCTTATGAGACTTTTCAGCCCGTTTTTAGAACGTCGAGACAACGGTCTGTGCAAATTTTCAGCTTTGTATCTTTCATTCCGAGGTTTAATTCTTATTTTACTGGATTACTACTAAAAAAATGTGATAGAGTTTACACACCTATGCAATATTGCTCAGTTATAGCCAACAGCAAAAAGAACATTTTTGTGAAAATGGTTACTAGGAATGAGATTCTTGATATGGTGGTGGTGGCCGCAGTATTACAAAAAAACTGTTCTTTCTGATGAGTCTTTTGGTAGATCTGTACCACGAAACGACAAGATATCATTCACACTATCTTTTTTTATACAGTGTCATTAAAAAAAAGGGAACACTCAATAACTTTTTTATCTTGCGATTGACAAAAAAACGGTTAAATAGTTTGTTGTCTATGAGCTTGTGTACTGTTTGGTGGCACTTTCAAATTTTTTTCCGCACAACACAACTTTGATTTTTTAAATGACACCCTGTATCTTTTGTGACATTTTCTGATTCTCCATGTCGTTCTCTTTCTGGACATATAAAATTTTATAGGCGTTGCATAAGAAGTTTTCGTTTTAAATTCCACAAAAGTTTGTAAGTGTTCAAAACAGCTGTTGTCTACATTTAACTATCGTAAAATAACAGACAGCCTTTTAAAAAGCAAAAACGCTATGGCCATAGAAAACAAAACTTCAAAAATGTTTTTAATTAATTAGAACAGAAACTGTTGACCAGTAACTACAAAAACAAGAAGAAAGCAACACACTCTAAAGTTGAATTAATAAATTTTGTCAAATTTGCGATTATACAGATAAACAATAATTCTGTCAGATTTGAAGTTTTGTTTTCCATGGCCACAGCGTTTTTGCTTTTTAAAAGGCTGTCTGTTGTTTTATGATAGTTAAATGTAGACAATAGCTGTTTTGAACACTTGCACACTTTTTGTGGGATTTAGAGCAAAAAAATTCTTACGCAACACGTATAAAATTTTCTATGCCCAGAATGAGAAAAACATGGAGAATCAAAAAAATGCCACAAAAAATACAGGGTGTCATTTAAAAAACCAAAGTTGTGTTCATTTTCGGTTTAACCGGAGATGCAAAAAAAATTTGAAAGTGCCACCAAATAGCACACATGCTCATAGACAACAAACTATTTAACCGGTTTTTTTGTCAATCTCAAGATAAAAAAGTTATTGAGTGTTCCCTTTTTATTGAATGACACTGTATATACAAACGAAAAGCCCGGTTCAGTGATAGCTCGACCATACACGGCAAGTTTTGTTGCGTATACCTTTAATCTGAAGCAAAAACCAGCTCAGCCAATATCAATGAAAGGAATAAAACAAGCTTATAATCAAGAACGCATATCCATAAACCACAACAAGATGGACCACATAAAAAAATCGTTAAAAATACCGAAGAAGATGAACAAGCAATGACATTATCAAGATATAATAACACGCCCGACAGCATCATCAGAAGAGCAAGTCAAAAAATAATTTGTTTTTACTTTAGTAGGGTTTGTTGTTTGTAGCATTGAGCACTATTTAAACAAAATACATAATAATGCCAAAAATATATTTACTATTAAGTTTTCTATTGTTTTGTCAGTACTTAAAAGAAAAAAAGTCATTATTTCTTACATACTTGTCAGTTGTTCTTCTTTTCTATTCTGTATTGCTAGTATGTTAAGTTGTACGAAGCTTGAAAATGCGAATTTAAACTATTTGATTTAATAAAAGGTTTTTTTATTATAACTAACATAAAATCATGCGTCGTCTGCAAGAAAATTTTGATAATAGTGATAGATACTGAAGAGGTAACTGAGGTGCTGGTGTTTTATAATAATATGTGCGAGTTCGATAATAATAAATAGTAAAAATAAACGTTATTTATTAAAGATTATAACAGGTTAACAATTGTCGAGGAACTATGTTACATTTTGTGCAAACTGGAATGATATCGAATGAATCTTAGCGAGTGGCTGTGTCGTCCCTGTAAATAACTAAGCTTTTATACATCTCTAGCTGTGTTTTAACAAAGAACAAAATTCTCGAGTCTTCGAAGAAAATCATTTCCTAAAAACTGTTAACAGAAATTTTGTTCAAGGAAATATTATTGCTGTAGGTCCGTTTAAGAAGAATTTAGACAAAAGCAAAATTCTTCTAGGAAAATTTATAATGTGTTATCTACACTAAGAATTAGACACTACACCAAATTCTTAAACCTTCTACGAAAATTATTTATAATGTACTAAAGTGTTTAAGATATTTCTAAAGAAGTACGTTTGAAAGGAAATAATTGACAAACGGCAAAACCTTTTTTCTATGACAATTTTAAGGTGCAAAACATTCGAGCATGTCCAACGAATTAACAGGTATAAATGGGACCCTTTTACCTCGAATATTTATTTCCGAAAAGGCAATGTTTTGCGTATTTCTAGTTTTTAGAAAGTGTCGCCACAATACCATTGTTTAATGCAGAAAGGAATTAAGTCCAACATTTCTTTTTTCTTGTTGTCAAAGTGTGTCATGGTATGAACATTTTAACAGCATCCTATCGTTGATCTACATGCCGATTGTGTATCACAAAATAGTTGTAGGTGTAAACTTAATTTTGTATGGTATGGAATATTTTTCCCATTTTTCTCAAAAGTACATAAGATGGACTTAACAATAAGTCACCTTGAAGGCAACTCGTTTTGCCAGTTCTTTTGTTATTCAGTAGAACTCGTCTTAACATTTCAACATTATTAAAATTCAAATTTCTCAGCACAAAACTTTGTATTTGGGTGATTTCGTAATTGGCAAAACTTTGTTTAATACCTTTTTGCTCTTAATCGTTACTATGACTTGACCTGAAACGCTGCTTTTTATTTTAATCATAGATTTTAGACCTTTAGACGCTTTGGTACTGAAAGGTGCATCTTAATGATCTGCATAACTGCTAAATATTTTATGTCGATTGCTTTTGAAATAAAATAGTTGTTTATGTAACAAGGGCGAAAGATAACGTATTAGACGTGAGTTCGAAAAACACGACCAAATACCTAATACATTTTTTGTTTGTGTTGCATACAGAATCTTTCCTACTACTGCAAAATTTGAAGAATATATACTTATAAAATGATAAATGATATTTCTCAAAATTCTACTGTCAGAATTGAATTGAATTAATCTTAACTTATATAATGTTGCTATGTACATTTTTCACGCTTATGTACTTACTTTTTACGCATCAACAAATGAACTCAATCAAAATGATTAACTTTTTTAACTTATACTTTTAGAAGCGGGAGCAGGAAAACGTTATTTAGGTGTCTTCATTTAAAATGAAAAACATTGTAGGTACTATATGAAAATGAACAAGTACAAAATTTTAAAACCATACATCCGGTGCCTTATGTTAAGAGGAATGGAACGTTAAATTTAGTTTGAATTAGTAAACAGTAATTTTAGCAAAAGATAACTCAGAAAGATTTAATTTAGAGAATTACTTTAATCGAGATTAAATGTTATTTTACTAATCATATTTGAGTATGGATACAAAATGCCAGAATTATATACTTTTCCGGTAACACATATATAAAACGCAATCTGACGTCCTTGACAAAACATCATTAGGATCATAATCGTTATATCATCCTTCCTCTGTTTTATATATTTTTGTTCACTGAAATTGCTATCAGTTACACAGATAGAATTGAGAAGTAGACACTTTCTTAACTATAAAAATGTACATGAATAACTACACGTTTTGGTAAGATGGATCAACCCAACAAAATGATGTATAACAATAAATATCTTTTCGTGTGGCTCTTAATTTTACATCAAATCTTTGTAAGTATTTCAACATTTTAAATGCTTAGTAGATGAGTTAAGTATAACAGTGCCGGTATAATTTAACCATCGTGATTCCATTCCTATTTAAGAGTATTGGATTTGCTAGAGTTTTACTAAAAGCAGTTGGAAATTGCAATCCAAATGGAAATAATATATTCATATTCAATGTTACCATAAAAACCGTCAATAAAGAACAATATTTAAACGGAGTTTTTAAAATACAAGAACCATTTGATAACAACTTTAAGGTGAGTTTTAGACTTACACTAAATTCATTAAAATAATATGCCGTTTCGTACAAACACTCTTCTTGATAGCAATATTTTCACGGCAGGCATATTTTTAATTTTCTGTGTTTCTGCTGATATCTCATATCAGCAAAAATAAAACTTCAAAATCCATCCGTCGTTGGAGCAGTTTTGCAGGGAACCTTAACCGTAAATCATAGACACAAGTATTATTATTATTATTATTATTAGTCTGCTGGTTGAGTTGAATTTCAGAATTTCTATAAGCTTTTGTTTTTTACTTTATTCCAAATATTACATATTATATCGTCTTAGGTAGCACCATCCGTACAATCTTGAATCCAATATCATTTATAATGCAGCCTTATCTGGAGAGAATTGAGAATATTTACAAACTTTTCAACTTTCAGGTGAATATTAGTGTTGAAATCTTGGCAGTAAAAGATTATGTCTATTTATTTTCTGTAAGAGAAAACAAAGCTTGCGATGCGATGCATAAATATTTAGGAGAGTTTATCTATACTGTAGAGAGAGCAGTTGGGCTTATTCCACGGGCATGTCCTATTCCAAAGGTATAAACTTTATTACATAAATATTTGTCACTTCTTTGTTTCTTTTTCTCGGCTTAAATAAAAAACAGATTTTGCTTCAGAATAATTATTATTTCTACAATCTACCAATTGATGCTAATAAAATTACGACCGCTAGCAACTTTCCTTTTGGTAACCTACGTATAACTCTTGACTTTCTTGATGGCAAAAACCGTTGTATCAGTTGTACTGAAATGAAAGTAGAGAATAACATACTACATGGATAAAGTGATTTTGCAACTTGTTCAAAATAGATACGTTACTACTTATTAATTATGGTGAAGGTATAGCTTTGTGTTAATTGAGGTGTAAAATATTGTTTTTGTTATTATTAAAATTGCATTGAAAATAAAAATCTTAATTCATTTTACTACGTCTATAATCTTTTGAAGATGTATTCGGCATAAAATTCTAGAGTTCAGAAGCTCTACAACCTCAGACTGATAAACACATGGTAGGCAGATCTATTTATGTAAGAAGATAAATCTAATATGGTATACTTACGAATTGGGCATGTTTAAAGATTTTTGATCGAAAATAACCGAACAAGGTGTTTTTACACGCAGCGAGCGTCGTCAAAGTTTGTATCCTAACATGGATGTTAATCTTTGTTGTAACACATCGTTCAATAAGTCCCGAGACTAACAACGAAAACAACATTTTTTTTTCAAAAATCATTTTTATTCATCAATATAATCTCCTTTTAGAGTGATACAATCTTTCCAACGCCTTTCCAACATTTCTATACCATGTTTATAGAAGGATTTATCCTTTGCTTCAAAATAGGCTTCAGTTTCGGCAATGACCTCCTCATTCGAGCCAAATTTTTTTCCCTGGAGCATTTTTTTGAGATCAGCAAAGAGCCAGTAGTCGCTGGGGGCTAAATCTGGCGAATACGGGGGGTGGGGAAGCAAATCAAAGCCCAACTCGTAGATTTTCGCCATTGTTTTCATGGACTTGTGGCATGGTGCATTGTCTTGCTGAAAAAGGATTTTTTTCTTCTTCATGTGCGGTCGTTTTGCTGCGATCTCCTCCTTCAAACGTATCAACAAGTCAATATAATAATCACTGTTGATCGATTTACCTTTTTCCAGGTAGTCAATGAAAATGACGCCATGTGTATCCCAAAAAACAGACGCCATGACTTTGCCAGCAGATTGCTGCGTTTTTGGACGCTTTGGGCGGCTTTCACCAGCCATGCGCCACTCAGATGATTGCCGATTCGACTCCGGAGTGAAATGATGTATCCATGTTTCATCCATGGTCACGTATCGACGCAGGAAATCCTTTTTATTGCGAGTAAATAGCGATAAACAGCTCTCTGAATCGTCGATTCGTTGCTGTTTTTGTTCTATTGAAAGCAATCGCGGCACCCACTTGGAAAAAACCTTTTTCATGCTCAATTTTTCATGAAGGATTGTAAATACGCTTCCAGATGATATCTGTGTCATTTCTGCAATCTCACGGACCTTTACTTTGCGATTTTTCATTACGATTTTGAATACTTCACTCACATTTTCCGGTGTAACGGCTTCCAATGGCCTACCCGAACGTTCCGCATCGTTTGTGTCCGTACGACCACGTTTAAACTCAACATACCAACGACAAATCGTTGATTTGGATGGAGAGGAGTCCGGGTAACGTTTCTCAAGCCATTGCTGGGCTTCTACGGTGTTTTTACCCATTAAAAAACAATGTTTTATCAACACGCGAAACTCGCTTTGTTCCATTTTTCAAACAAATTACAAAGTGACTTTACTCTAACCTCGATAACTCTGCTGTTTGTGGTCCAATCGACGTGAAATTTTTACACGTTTCATGTGAAGGTTCGCACTCTAGGGAAACGTGGCTAGTTTGGTACTACTAGCACCATCTCTGGGTTAGTCTCGGGACTTATTGAACGATGTGTTATATCAATAAACATTATTTACGTTTTGGTTTAGAGAGTTTTTCATGTTTTGATGATTTGTACATTCGTACATTACTTAAGGATTGTAGTGCATCAATCTAATTTTGTGCAAAAGGTTAAGGAAAAGAAGAAGGATATCTTATTTCTTAAGCAAGAGAATCTAAAACAAATCTTTGACGTGGACGATTAAATTATGTTTGGAATAACAGCGGCATGCTGTGTTGAACTTTTGCGTGAAACAAGTTTAAAATTTTTAATTTTTTGCTAATAATATAAACTTATTTTGTAAAATCTATTTACAGTCCCTGGTCATATTATTAAGGGACAACCTAGTTTTCCGTTTAATGTGTTTGTAGAATGCGACACATGAAGTTAAGTATCTCAAAGGCAGCGTGAGCTATCGAGATGAAATTTTCTGTATAAAGTTTACCATTTTATAGATTTTTGCCATTGTCAGAGGCAGCGTTTATTTAGACGGAGATGGTAGGTAAGTGGTTAGGAAATCAGATAGTTAGATTAGAATTCAGCAGTCTGCAATGTATGATGATGAACAGTTTATCCTATAGTTTTGGAATTTAGCTTTTAGTAATTGTATTTCGTAAGAAGTATTAGATTTGACCTCATTGAGAGTAGAACACACCTTCATATTAACACATTATTTAAACAATTCGAGAATTACAATTTAGATAAGAAAAAAAGTACTTACACATATACAAATACCAGAATAATTGGATTATTTAATAATGACTATTATTATTAATACTGATTTTTTCTGACGGCACTCCACTGAGTAATCAAAAGGCTAATTTTAAATATGAACGCAATAATACAAAAGAAGATTCAAGACAAACTTTAAATGATAAACTACAAAACCTTCATTACTAGATATCAACACCTGCCCCTCTGTGTAAACATGGTATACCATTTTAAAAATCTAAACTTCTAAATTTAATAAAATAAAAATAACCGTATAAGTGATATCTGATAAAAGAAGAACTTTAGTGGGGAGTTACACATAATTCTCCTTTGAAATCGTGAAATTAATATTCAATATGTTTGTTCAAAGAGGGCCAAGTCTCTATATTCGTTAATACCCCCGATAGAGCAAAAAACCGTGAATAAGAAATAAATAACGGTTATCAGCGGACTAGATAGTAAACGTAAAATTTTGGTATTAAGTTTTCCCGCTAGTAGGTGATGATCAACTTTTTTTCTTTTGTTTCTCTTTTAAATAGAAAATTCTCTCCTCTTTATGAATATGTTAAAATATCATAGTCTTACATGACAACATCAACGAGATAATTATACACCGTGTTCGTTTTAACATTTGCTATTGGGAATTAGTATGGGAAATCTGAAGTATGCCAAATAGTTCGTTCTTGAATAAAAGTCGGTGGAATTAATAGTTGCAATCGATAGATAAGATATTCTAACGTACTGTCCAAAAATATTACCCTTAATAACAATCTCAATTCTTCAGAAATTATTAATTCATTAATTACTTGCAAAACATTAATTTAAAAGCCGAAAACTGAAAAGTTGACGGGACTTGCCTCCGTGGTTCAATGGTTATTACTGCTTGCTAAACTGCACGGGCTCTTCGAATACAAGATCGAACCCCGTTACAAGCAAGACTCTTTTTAAATTTTATTTGTCATTAATCTTTAATTTAATAACAATTTAAATAATTTGTTATTATTCTTGTAGCCGAAAAACGTACAAGAAATAATAAATTAGAAATGTAAACTGATGCTGCTTTTTCATACTGCATACAACAAAAACCAATTTTTACAATATTAGTATAATATTAAGGGTAATATTTTTGGACAGAACGTTAGAATATCTTATCTATCGTTTGCAACTATTAATTTCACCGACTTTTATTCGAGAACGAACTATTTGGCATATTTCAGATTTCCCATACTAATTCCCAATAGCAAATGTTAAAGCGAACACGGTGTATATATTTAATCCCACTGATGTTTAAGCTTGAACCATGGTTTCAACAAGATAGGTCCCTCCTCATAAAAGAAGAAATGTTTATAATGTTAAATATTTCAAATTTGGAAATAACTGAATAGCAAATGGTGGTCCTATCACTTGGGTAGCTAGGTCACCTGACTTATCAATTCTGGAATTCTTTGCGTGGGGATCTATCAAGCAACAAGTTTATGTTCAATTATTTTCAACGTGCGGTATAGCTCTGCGCCGTAGCATGTTAGGAGTTATTTTTTGGCATGGCTGAAATGAGAGAAATCTAGAATTGATGTCAGGTAACCTACTTGGACAAAGCAACCAGGTAGTTTAAAATTGAGATTTAAGATGTTTCAAACATTTTTTCGTGTATGAAGAGGGGTCCTATTTTGTTCAAACCATAGTTCAAACCTAATTGCCAGTAAGATATCTTCTAGATAATCACAGAATTTCCAATGTCGACTGTTTGTTTTGTTATATGATTATATTAACTTTCTTCAATAAATATTCGCTTATCTTGGGAATTTTTTCTTGTAAGACTAGAGCTTTGATAAGAACCTACGATTTTCATGGGTTTGATATCATGGCACACTACAATGAAAATGGTTTTCACTTCATAACTTGGTAAAACAATAGAATAACTATGCCAAGCCTTATATCACTTTAAAACATATTATTCAGCAATATGAAAATCAAGTAAGGAACCATTCAAGTATTACGTAACGGCGCGAGGGGGGTCGTGAAATTATTACAAATTGTTATATAGGGGGGGGGGGGGTTAATGTCTGTTATGTAACAAAAATCTCATTCTTAGAAAATAATTCTTGCATACTTACAAAAAAATATTATTTTTCTTCGTCATTTAGTACTTCTCGATATAAAATATTCTAGCACTATTAAAATTCCAAGGTGACTGTTTATTGTTGTCAAAATCACGCAAGTCAAAATGGTCGCATTTGTAAGACTCGATGGTTACCGCTACGCTACCGTTCTAGCCGCTGGCGTCTCACAAAAACAAACCTTAGCTCGAAAACACTTCATCATGTGCAGACGTTAAATCTGCTGTTTCCACCAGTAAACTCAACAATTCCCTCAAATGTAGCGTACTTTAAAATTGCTACAAAACATGGCCGACAGCTCCCAATATAGCATATATTTTAATAGATATATGCAACATAACAATAAAATAGCGCTGCATTCGTAAGACAAATCGGTAACAGTTTTGCAACTGTTGAGTCTTACGAATGCGACCAATAAAAAGTGGTTAAAAGCGCGATCGCGTTAAAAGCAGGTTAGAATTTAGAAGTAGGTGTATGTGAATACATATATCAACAAAACTCTGAAATAAAAGGAGATGCCCTATTCAGTAAATCAGAAGACTGGAAAAAAGTTCTAGTAAGAAGCAGTCTGTACTTTTTACAAATAGTGGAACATAAAAATAGCCTAGTAATCAAATTAGCGATTATTGTCTCTGGTCCGAACCCTGGTAAGGTCGAAGATTTACGAAAAAAAGTAAAATAATAAACCAAACACCTGATGATAGAAGCAGAGTCAGCTTCCGAAACGTCGCGACAAAATATTGCAACAGAGTGTGGCACTAGCCCAATTAACACCTCAAATGAGAATCCACACTCGCTCATCAACTTTTAGACAACACTTTTCACTGTTTTACCTAACTGTTTCTTACCACCCCCGCTAATGGGGAAACTAGAATAAAGTTAGACGAAAACGGAGATTTTGTTTCATTGTTGCTATCTCAAACAATCTCAGCATACAGTTAATCCTGCTGTCACTACAAATTTTAAAGAAATTCCGTATGATTGGCTGTGTCCGTCAATTCAACCACAATTGAACAGAAGAATTTGCAAAAAATGTGAAATACTGAGTGTCTCCAAAAGGTTGGGACATGGCTTAACTGCAGACTCCTGGGATAAAAATAAGAAGATTTAACCCAACTTACCTATATCCACAATCGTCTTGTTAAGTTGGTACAAGGCGTCAAAGTTTTTTTTTAAAAAAAATTTATTTTGCGTATAAAATTTGATCGATTTCTATAATTTTTGGTATGGAAGGTTTTGTGACTATAAGTCACGTTTCAAGATGGTTTTGGTTTTCATCCGTAAGCTGTAAGTGTACCTTAAGCGTTATCAAAAATTACAAAGATACTAAAAAATGTTTCTAAAGAAAATATCTTTTTGGAAAAAAATTGAGTTTTCAGCCTAGGCGCTAAA
>VTPC01003131.1:0-20168 GCA_011009095.1 Ignelater luminosus
TATTTCTTGTCCTTATTATTCAGTTAAATTATGGTAACCATCCAGAAATCTTTCTGGTTAAGACACTATAGTATAACTCACTTTAACATTATTTACCTCTAACAGCTACGTTTATTCTAATAAGGGATTTACAAAAATTCATAAAATTGCTTACTTGCCACCAGTAATATAGAAATCAGCACAGCCCCATGTCTTAACATTGGTTGTGGTTAAACGCAAACCATCCGATTCTTCAGAGATTAATTCATTCATCACTAAGGGTTCCAAGCTAGGAATGTTATATTCTGGTACTCCTACAAATTTAATTTTTTAATTAATAAAGTTACCCAAACTATAATATAGCAGTTTACCTGTTACTAAATATGGTTTTAAGTATTCTCCAGCATTTTTAAAACATTCAAACATATTGGGGTCATCTTTTGGACAAATATGCAAAAATGACGCTAAAACATTTAGTAATTCTTGTCAAGAATATTTTTATTATTGCTATCTATTTTGTTACTCACGTATTTCCTCTGAATAACAACTTGAAAACAAACCAACTAAAGTTAAGAAAACACTTGGAAATATTTTCATTTTTGCAAATGATTTTCTGTGCTCTCTATGAGATGTATGAAAGAATTTTTGATAATCAAGGGAAATTTATACATTTTTCATTCTAAGAAAGGGGGTAGGGATTTCAAATGCGGAAAAGTGTAATTTTCTGAATGAAATGCATAATATGATTTTACTGTCATTCATTTCAACAAATTAGTTGGTGATTTGTATCATCTTTTCTGATAATTAATTTTAAATTAAAATTGTTTCTTTTGACATTACCAATTTACCAAAGAAAATAAATGATAATTTCCATATGCACTAGGAAAATTATTCATGTCCGTTTCAAGTACTAGTAATTTCAGCATTTTTAACATGCAACTGTGAATGAAATACCTACGTACTGATTAGTATGCATTTTAATAATAGATACTTATAGACTAATTTCTAGATAATTTTGTCATGCGATTTGGCAATATCTAACCACCTTTTCACAAAACATTTTATTTTCGTCAAAAATAAGTAGATACAACAAAATATATTTTAAAATGTACCTTTAAATTATTATTTGTACATTACTAAAATATAAATTAATTAAAATAATTTACCTAATTAAACAATAAAATCTTAACTATAAGGGTATAAACGCCTAATAAATATGCAACCCGTTGAACACTTCTTAAATTTAATTATAAATAAAACTTCCAGATTAACATGTTTTGTATTATTAGGCATTTATATGTCACATCTAAATATTTAATCTTCCTATTCAATAATCCACGAGTCGTAAGGAATTCGTTCGTAAAGATGTTCAACGAATTTTGTCAAGATGGACATTAGTTTCTTCTTGAGATCAGGTTTCATTTCTTTTAGTAAGTCTTGAGCATTTGTATTTATAAACAGATTTAGTGCAGCTTCTGTAAATTAAAATGATTTTAGTAAACATAGAGTACTAAACATTATGATTTTTTACTTACGTAAAACTGCGTTTCCGTTATGAACATTTTCTACCCCCATTCGAATATTTTTTACACTGAAATCCATTTTTAATTGTTGTAGACTTAAGTAGGTCCTTCCATCAATAAAGTTTGGCTTTGCTCTAATGTAGACTTTAGCTCTTACACCATCTAAAGCGAAAAAACGCAAGAGTAAATATAAATCACTGACAAAGACAGCTGTAGAGTAATTTAAGCAATCGTTCACTATTGAAAGGAAATTTAACAAAGTTAGAAAACAAGAAACTTATATCATACAATAAAACTTTATCTTTTAAAATGAAGGGCAAAAGTAAAAACATGTAAATTTCGAAAAACCCTATTGAACACTGCATAGATGGCCATAAGATAAGAAGAATAATACTTAATCCTATACCATTGTCTAAGTACGGATGATCATATAATCGCTTTTGAAGATACTAGACACATGCCCAAAAACGCTAGTGGTTATGAAAATTATAATTTACAAATTTCTAGAAGTAGCACCATAGACCTTGATGCATCGGTCATCTATGATAAGTTAACATCAGAAAATCTACTGGTATATTAGAAAATGCAGAATAAATTTCTTTGCTAAAACTTAGTTAGAGCTACTGTCAGATATCTAAATTAATCTGTTGTACACATCTAAACCTAACGACACAAATCATTTTAACATTTTTAGTTCCCCATGAAAAGGGCAAGTACAAACCAAGCTAGAGTGTGTCTATTATTACATGGAAACAAGAAGGGTATGGATTGCATTGTCATTAATAATATATAACAACTAAACGAGTGTCCAAGATAAATCAGCTAGACTAAAAGTTCTAAAGGAATTGTTTGCTTACCGTATTCTCCCCAATAATCACCACCTCCAGAAGCTTGTACAAGTAGTAGGATACCAGTTGATACATATTTTGCTCTTGCTGATATGTGAGGTATATACAATGTAAATTGGAATTGATGTGTATCCAAATCAGACCTGAAAAGATAAAAACAGATCAGTATTATAGCATTAAACCAAAAATCACGATAGCAATATATAAAATGTTTTTTTCTCATAGTTACACAGAACATTCATCAACTTTTTTTCTTCTAATACCACCCCAGCCGTTTCAGATAAAATTGAATTTTTTTTAACGCGGCTTTTGTCGGTTCGTTTCATAAGCTCTTTTTAATTTCTTGCCTACTCTATATTCCCTATTGCTTCCAAATTGTACGATTCTAACTTGAATTTTCCAATGATATCTAACAAGCTATAAATCAAAACAGTGGAAAGCTCAAGGCAACAGAGAAGCAGTGGCCAAACCCAACAAGACACCACCCGCAACCTTTTTCCCGTAGAATCTGCTGCAAGAGAACCTCTATGAAAATGACGTCAAGTAACCTTGTGAGCAATTCACCGCTACTTTTCCCTTCTCCCTTGATTATGTGTCTGGTCCAGATTTCTTCTGCGTATTATGTTTTTTCTTAGTTTTAGGATCTACAAGCTTTCTAATGGAATCTGCCTTGATTCTATAATTGACTAAGGTTTTGAATTTAAAAATGGCTATTCTATACAAATACTGCGAGAATGGCAGATTATCATTACAACATTCAGTCTTGGTAAGTCAAAGAATGTACAAGTCGCCCTTGCCCTGTAACTTCTGTCGATGTTTCATTAAGTAAACCCACTGTAGGAAATGATGATAATTTCTGTGGTTAAAATCTGCCTTTGGTGGTGCTTTTAGAAAGAAGAGACTTGGTTGAGCAAAGTTGAATCTCCTACGAGTAAAACCTAAAGTTTGGGTCGAAGTTGATATTTTGTGGAGGCTTCAAAGTTTTTGAGGTGTAGGTTTGTATTTTTGATGTTGACCAAGTGGAGTATTGGGACTCTTACAATTGAGTAAATACTTGTACTGAACTACACAAGATCGGTTCAAGTTTATCGTTACCGTGTGATTCATCCAGATCTAGTTTAGCCTTTTAATTTGTTTTAATATTTTGACTTTATTCTAAGACATTTAATAAAAAGTATCAAGTGAACCCTGACAATCTTTGACTCTGAGCTGCTATGGGCACAATTTGATTTTGGGCAGTACCATTAGGTCTTCTTTCCATTCTAAGGCATCAAAATGATTTTAAAGATGTTTTCGTTGAGATCACATCGACTTTTTGTAAAAATTCTCCATTAGAGAAAATTCTAATAGTTTCTCAGTAATAATAATGGTAATATTAAAGAACTCAATTGGCTAAAGCTTTTCGGTAGAATTTTAGCTGCTTGTTATAAGATATTGCAAGTAACAGCAATCTTTGTAAAGTTACTGTCTAGAATTTAAAAGATAACCAATAGTATCAAGATTTTTCTAAGTGGAACAGCTGGCTGCATCATCTATGTTCAGAGTTGGCTCAGACGTCAATTTTTCGAGACCTGGAAGATTTGGAAGCGCAGTTTGTGCTATTTCAGTATTCCCATTTATGGAAGATTGAACGATTTCTACTCGATTTAATAGAACATCAAAGCTTTCAATACTGTAATCTAACCAATATGCAGGAGGTCTTTAGAATGAACGGAAGTATTGATACAGCAAACCTTTGAGCTGGATGATGTTGAGAAACATAATTACATTAGTTTTGAAATCTATAAACAATACAAAAGCTCCTGTTTTTTTTAAATGCACAGTTTGTAGGTAAAATTTAAATATGGTGGGGCTTTGGAAAATTCTATTTTACACGAAAACGAATTATACATAGATTTCAAAAATTAGTAGTTTTTCTTTTCATTGGCATAACATAAAGATTTTCGAGGTATTATGAAAACAAGAAATTTTAAATGAGACTTAGACATCCTATATCTTTTTAACGAAACTATAGCTCTGATTTTAATTCAGGAATCTGTTCATCTCGGAGATACTCTTATGCAATTAATAAAAGACTGAATGATGAAATCCAGATTACTTATAACAAATTATTTATTTTAAATTAAAATTCAATGCAAGAAATTTCGCTTAAAAGAAATCCAAGTACTGACTTACGTCTTTTAACAAATAAATATTGTATAAGTTAATGTATTTACTTATCAAAGAACATTTTCAATAAGGAACTTTTACCTTGAGTTTTATTTATGTTGCAGTAAAAAAATCGTCCAAATAGATTTTTTGTGAATATCTGCAAATGAAAAGAACAAATACAAACCTCACTGCAGTAATGGTCATATTACTGATTCCATACGCGTTTATGTTCCTGAAAGTCGCTCGATAACCATTAGGACCATTACCGAGAGCTATACCAATTTCATCAATCACGATTGGTTCTGGCTCGCTCAACTCCAATTCAGGGATACCTCTTTTCATATAAGCTATAAGGGTGTTGGCAGATTTTTGAAGGCATGTGTTTACTTGTGGATCGGCTTTATGACATTGCTTCAGATAGTAAAACGCTAAAAGAAAAAGAAAAGGAATTAATATTATTAAAAATGTAAATAAAGATTAGTTAGTAATGACAGTTCAAATACTTAAGTTAGTGGAAAGATTGATTTTAGCACATAATAAGTGAAATGACTAATGACACAATTAGAATTCTTTGATTGTATGAACAGAAGTCGTACTATTTGCACAAACGTTCATTGCTATTGCTTTTGATAAACACTTCGGTAGAAGGTCGAATCTAACTTGGTAATAACCACAAGTGAATAACAAGAAATCAAATTACCAATTTAAACAAAAGTAGTAAATATTAATATATGGCCTCGAAAAAGTGAAAACAGAAGCAAGAGATTCTATCTTAATATTTAATAATTGCGTACTGCTACGTTTGACCTAAAAGTAACCCAACAATAAAAAAAAATATTATTAGTAATGAGTAATGACTAAAAGAAGAAATACCTAACTATTATTTAAATGCTTTCCCTTTTTTATTAAAATAATTCGAATTAAGTAGTTAGGTGAACACTTTCACAGTGCATTGAAAGTACTTTTGTGAGTACAGGTCTGACTTGTTTCTAGATTAAAAACTGCTTGTCTTAAAGATTTTAATTTATAGAAGTAATCTTTATATCTTGTTCTAAGTCGTATTCTAAACATTAATGTTTACCTTTAAATTTATTGCGTTTGTTAGAAATGATAATTTGGGCTATAAATATTATTAAGTACTTTTTTAAAAGGTAGCTTAGATCTTAATGGATAATAAATTAATAATATAACAATATTAGCTATCAATTAGAATAATAATAATAATAATAAATCTGAAACCTGAATTACTACAAGAATACCAGAATTTCAGACTAATTTGAAAAGTTTTACAGCCTGGTTGAAGAAAAATCTAGTGACATATCTCAACAATATGGATGTTACTTAAATACTACCTTCATCGTTCAAGAAGAACAAGTAAATCATGGTATTTTATAATTGCGTTAGATTATCTTTGTGGAATCCAACAATTCTTAATTTAAAATTGTAAATTTCAGACAGTTCGAGTCCAACTCTATACGAGATACATCACAAATTTCTTTTTGGAAAATAAAAATTTATTGCTTCTGTACATCTTATTTCCTTTAGACAAAAGTGGTCGATATCAAATATTATGAACTCTTTTGGTAGGTAAGGTTTACGATAGCAAAGTGTTTCGCTTTGGCACGAGACCAGATTATACATTGTAAGACTGTGAGGAAATACTGTTAGAAATCAATATTACCAAGCCTTTACTTACTTCAAGAGTGTGTTTATGTAGAAACTTAACTATTACATTTGGAAATTCCAACAAAGTCTATAAACAGACTTACATTAACACCATTTTTAGTTTTGAGCTTTCTTTGTTTTCATTTACTATCTCATCTAATCATTCCTGGAGAAGAAGCAGGCAATAAAGTTTTTTTAACAATTTCCATAGGATTACATTTTTATAAATATTTTGAATTTCGTTCGGATTATTCTACCCATGCAAAGTCATAACTTTTCTTTTTGTTTAATCATATAGATAAGTAAGCTTCTTTTACCTGTGTTACTGCAAATAAATAATGTTGTCTTTTTGGAATTTCGAATTATCATGTTATAAATAATAAACTTGTAAATTTTGGAAAAGTGATCTTAGTTTTCCCGAATACGTGGACATTTCTTGTACAGAAAAAGAAACACCTAGGGAGAGTTTGATATGAATACAATTAAAACAATTTCAGAAACTTAGTATTTGGTTTAGAATATTTTTATGTTGTCGAAGCAAAATTGGTTTATGTTGGGATAAGTGTTACATTGACATGACGTCAAGGATCAACATTCTTGAACTTTGCTTAAATTCGTTTGACAGTTTTGGTCTAGAACATAGACGGAAGACTAGAAGATTCAGTAATGGATTAAAACCAGCTAAGCACAGTCTCCTATCTACGAGGGTGGTCTGAAAAGTTTTCGACCTAACAAAGATACAAGACATTTTTTCTGAAAATTTTTTTTTTATTTTTCAACATAGTCTCCTTGTAACTCTACACACTTCTCCCAGCGATGCTCCCATCTCTGTAACCCGTCCAAATAGTACTCGGCATTTTTCTCTGCAAAATAATTGTTCACGAAGGTGATTGCCTCTTCATTTGACGAAAATCTTTGTCCTCCGAGCGCAATTTTTAGATGATGGAACAAAAAGAAGTCGCTTGGGGCTAGATCTGGTGAGTAAGGCGGATGGTCAAGCCGTTCAAACCGTAATTCGTGGATTTTCGCCATGGCAACCGCTGACGTGTGAGACGGTGCGTTGTCTTGGTGAAACAGGATTTTCTTTTTCTGCAAATGTGGCCGTTTTTTTCGCAAGTTCTGCCTTCAGCTTGTCAAGTAATGATGCATAGTATGCTCCTGTAATGGTTTTTCCTTTTTGAAGATAATCGATTAAAATAACTCCATGACTATCCCAAAAAACAGTCGCCATCACTTTTCCAGCCGAAAAAACAGTTTTTGCTTTATTTGGAGCCGGTTCCCCCTTTGCAGTCCACTGTTTGGACTGTATTTTTGTTTCGGGCGTATAATGGTGTATCCAAGTTTCATCTACAGTAATTAATCGGCGCCGAAACTCGGATTTATTTCGCCTAAACTGCGCCAAAAGAGCGTTGGAAATATTCATTCGAACACGTTTTTGGTCTAACGTGAGCAAACGCGGCACCCAACGCGCGGACAGCTTTCTCATGCCTAAATGTTGATTTAATATGTGACAAACACGTTCTTTTGGCATGTTCATAACCTCTGCTATCTCTCTCACTTTAATTCGGCGGTCGTCTAGCACCATTTGGTGAACTTTGGCGATGTTTTCGTCGGTAGTTGCAGTTTTTGGACGTCCCGAACGTTCATAGTCTCCCATGCTCTTACGGCCACGTTTAAATTCAGCAGCCCAAAATTTCAATGTGGTAAATGATGGTGCAGAGTCCCCATACACAGAATCCAACTCATCTTTTATTTGCGAAGGCGTATTGCCTTTCAAAAACAAATATTTAATGAAAGCTCGATACTCGATTTTGTCCATTTTCACAAAAAAACTCACATCAACTCACTCAAACGACTGTTACATAAAAACTGCGCGTCCAAAATGGCTGAAACTTTGGTGAGTAACTGTCAACAGATGAACAACGAAATTCAGTAGCTTTTATTTACGAGTGCTGCCATCTTCACGTTGAGGTCGGAAGTTTTTCAGACCACCCTCGTACCTTGGATGTTTTAGCTAAGGTTTGAAACCCACTTTAATTGCAACAAAGTTTCATAGTGTACCAATAAGTTCTACTGATTTTGATTCAACTAATAGAGATATGTCAAATCTGCATTTTTACTTTCTAATTATATTTAGAAGTTTCTGCTCTTGTCATTAAACTTAAAAATTCTTTAATTACCATAATGACTGATTTTTGTTCTTTTTTTTTGCTAAGATCAGAAAAGCTGTTTTTTTTAGATTTTCAAAAAGGTCTTATTAGTTAATGAGAAAAGAGTAGAAGCCAGTCCATATTCTTCAAGTATGATTAAAGAAGAGACTGAATTTTTCAAAATTAGCATTGGCTCGTATCAGAGCATAATCACTGCTAACAAGAATATTGTTGTTTTAAAAAGTTGAAGGTGAAGCCATAGTTTAGAATATAAATGTAAATTGTTAAATCAATTCGGATTGCTTACATGTTCAAGAAATAATTTGCATGCAACAATATTACACTTTTTTATGATTTTCAGGGTTTTCACTGTTGTCATGTCACCTGTTAAGTAAGTTTACTTTTCTTACTTAAATATTGTTGCATTTCTTAGGCTTTTTTGCGTAAATACTTTCATTAATTTAACATCTGCCATACCATTACCATTGTTTTAGCAATTTTGCATAAAAAAATTAAATTACCTAGAACATAGAAACTGATATTATAAGAAGTTTTCAAAACAAATAACGTAAAATCGTGCATACAAATTGTTTTCCAACTTTAATATTAGTTGCAGTACAGTACAGTTTTGAGAGAAAAAATTGTCAAGTGAAAGCTAAAAGGCACTGGAAAGACGAGGGCTAAGTTAGATAAAACAAAGATTAATAAAGTTGTTCACTTAGCAAAGGCCAAAGCAGATGCTCCAAAATCTGCACCAGAATAACAGCAGAGACAGAAAAACACTTAAATGCATGCCACTGTGCGATGTGCCAAAGAGTCTGCTTTCTGCTTAGATTTCAAGGTGAAATTTTGTTGGTTTGTCAAAAAATTATTAAAAGCTATTATTTTGGAATATTTCAAGGGCTTAAAGGTTAATGCATATGTGTATATGGGCTGATCATCTTTGGAGTAGGAAGGATTCTGAAAGATCCAGTTTGAACCATTTTATAGTTTTAGCTTACAGGTACTGAAGCCTAAGAGGCTTAGGAGCTTGCAATGTTTTTTATTAAAGTCAAAAGCTGATCTTCATGTCAGGATGATAATTTCCAATGATTGTCCGTTTTACAGGTGAATATACATTTACATATGGGTACGTTATAGATTCTTCCCCTTCCTTAAATTTCATAATGTACCTTATGGGACATTCATATATAATTTGTGAAGATTCGATCATTTTAGGCATAGCAATGACCTACACTCTAACCTCCAGAAATGTCGTTAGACACTTTTATACAAGAGAATCTCTTAAGCAAGGTACGTTTTGATGATTTCCAACTGTCTTTCAAAAGAGAATTCACCGTAGGAATCCAGTGTTTCGATCAGTACTCGATGCAATAGTGAACGGTGCTACTAGAATGATCCTAATTAAAGGACGCAAATACATTCACCTCCATTGTATATTAGTTTAAGGAGAGCAAGTCGGAAAAGCGATATTTAGCTGTTATTGTTATTATCAGGACTTAGAAAAATCTATGGTTGTCGAACAAGCAAAAACTCCATATAATCAACAACAATCAAACAAACCTTCATCACAACTAGTAAACAAAAATGGCAAGGACATTTTCTTAAAGGCATTTCAGGTAGTCATAGGACAAATATTTTCATTTTCTGATCGAATATAAGTGCAATATAACATTGCATTCCTCTATTCAGTCGCCTTTTCAATGTTACTTCTGGTTTCTGGTTCAAAGTTAGAATGAGGTTGGAGAACTAGCATTATCCAAAAAATATGACCAGGTCAAAACACTTCTAAGGTACAAACTTTATATTTTAAACGGTTTGAAGATCTTGTCCTTATTTCTCATCGATTGAGGTATTTATCATTATTATCATTTTCTAGGCCCTATTTCTAAGTTCCATTCTGATATGACACTACTTTTGTATCTATCAATTTTGGTATGCCGCTATTATGTCAATACCATTTCAATAGACGCTATTTAGCGGTAGCGGTAAATGCCGCTCAATTGCACTCAACAGTAACTACGTCATTGGTCTTGATTATCATACCTCCAGAAGCTGTAATTCCTATCTCTAAAGTTATTTATTTTTAATATGAATTTGGCCTTTCTGGAAAGTTGGGCAGAGCAAACGCGGTATATTGGGTTACCAGGTGTTGAAAAAATAGCGGCACCTGAGTGCAGCCTACAAGTTTCAAATATGAAGCAAGCTATATTTTACTTTTAAAACTTCTTTGGTATGCAAAGAGACACATTTGTGTATGGTTGTTACCCTTGCCCACACCCAAGGTAACCGATAAGGAGCAACCTGTGAGTTTAAGGTTACTAAAAGCCAAATTAAAGAAAACCTCAATTGTTTTTTATAATAGATTCATCAGAAATCTCCAAAAGTTATAGATGATAAGTAGCAAATAATAAAGTTAAAATATAATTTAATTTAATTCAAGAAAAAATGCAGTTTTGTCGAAGATGTTAAATAAAAAGATAAACAACCCAAAAAACATACAAAGCATGCTAATTATCATTTTAAAGAACGAATATCATATCATTTGGTTTCAGCCTCTCACCGTATTTGAACGCGAGTATCAGATTAATTTTTAGCAAAGTGAATGTTTCTATTTGCAATTTTTCTGTTCCAAATTTCCATGCACTGATCAGATCATCCTTGTAGAAGAAACATAACGACTTACTTTAAAACTAAAAAAAGATTGTTCTAACTAACAACTTGAAATATCTTAAACTTTTTAATTTACATTCTAATTAAGCCAAATGTAAACTTTTGAACTTCTAAAGCCCAAAAAACTTGCTTTTCGTTTTAAAATATCGCAAGGAAGTCCGCATGGATATGTATAGTACCGTTATATTCTCGCAATTCTTAATTTAAAAACTGCACAATATTCATTTTTACAACTTGCCGGCTTGGAGTGATTAACATTTCTGAACTGTTGTGGGTTTTTAGAAGTTTAAAAATGCGGATCACGTTTTAGAAATACTTTTCAACCATCAGTTGAATGAATGAATAATAATAATTTTAATATGCACAAAAGATTCTTAATCATTGGGGTTAAAGATTTCTAGAAAGATAATTAAACTGTGTACTTTTATTTCCTGTGTGACCCTGTTAAAAGTACAGTTTTAACTTTAGAAAATCGGTCAAGAGAAGACAACAGTTTTATAAATTTACACGAATCAAAAAGTGGAGTAAATTAACAGCTGACATAAATTGAGATTTCTAGTTCGTTTACCTATGCAAATTATATTGTGACGGTTTTGTAAAACCCATTAATTATTTTTTTTAAGTTTTGTAGTAGACAGTTTTTAATTAATACAAATTTAAAAAATCAATAAGAAAAAAATAATAACTTACGATTTTGAGCCGCAATCACTTGGATACTCCCAAAAATCACCACACAAATTACAGCTTTGTAAGAAAACATTTTGAAAGATATATAAAAATAATTTAAGATAAAGTAAAATGACAGGGAAGTTATATTAACGGTATTGTTTCTCTTCGTCTTCAAAGGTACCTATTAAACTGACCTCTTGAAGACTTGACCGTGACTTTGAATTTGTCTGGAGGGGGTTTATATATGTATGAGTACGGTAAGAGGAGTAAAAGAATCCCCAACCTGTTTCCTGTGAAATTCATTTATCAAACGCCAATCATCTAATTTAGATTTTAGGTATTTGAAACGGTACAGGTGGTTGGTTTACAGATTACCCTATTAAGAGTTTTGATTTTATATCGTTGACGTAGATTTTTACCTTGTATAAAGAAGATGCAGACGTGTTTAAATTTAATTAAGAAAATTACGTGATTCTTATCAGGCAATACATCTTTTTTCAGAAATCAATAAATTTGTATGCATTTTAGGAAATTTAGTATTGCACAATCTTCTTCTATTATTAGACTTTGCATGAATATTTAGAAATTAAATAATATTTTGTAGTGGAAAATCCAAGAATTTACTTTTGATAAGGAAATTCACACTGCTATTAAGTTTAAGTATTTATTAATTATTACACAACTTTCTTTTTCATTCTGTATATTTTCCGTTTCCGAAAATATTCGTACATACTTTCTTCTACTTCGTAGTAGAAGAAAGTATTAATTCCACGAAAACTGGGAAAATCCTAAACGTCAATTTATTTCATAATATGGTAAATTCAAACTATAGCAAGACTTTTTTCACCCTTTCTACTTCTGTTATCTCAGCTACCAAAATACTTTTTCTTCAATTATTTATCTCTCTATAACAGTCTCTTTGAAATTAGGTTACTCTGATTTTCATAAAACACCTTACACATTTAATTCTAGAAAAAGGACAATTCCTGATAGACGATTAATTAGACTCTGATTGCAGAATTGCTTGCATTTTACACATTACACCTAATAAAATTTTTCTAAAACATTTCAACATTACAATTATATTAACAAGTTAAAGCTGCTCTACGAAATTTTCTTCAATTACTTCGATCTTTCTAATTCTTGAAGATTCACGTTTCTTCTACATTAGCAAAAGTGCAGGAAAAAAACGCTAATGGGAAAATAAAAACTTTTTCTTCAAAATTGCTACCAATTTCTCTTAACTCCGTTTCTTCTACTTTGCTAAAATTACGCTACCCTTTTACAAAACCTAAAAAGTCAGCTAATCAGGCAAGAGAACTAATAATTCCTGTCGCTGCTTCACAAATAGTATACCAATTAAACAGTAGAGTGTTTAGTTTGTCTTGGATTTATCTGCTCTAGATTATGGGCACTTTGACTGCTTTCATTTTTTGCTCCTTTTTTATTATTTGATCACTGCCTGCGATAAACGTAGAATAAACTTCAAAACAATGCAGGTGCTTCTAGTGCAAAAAACGGTAAGCTTATTCATTTTTTTATTGCAAAACCAGTTTGACCTAATTTAGTTTATGTTAGCCACTATGGTGTAAGGTCGTGATCGAAATTCTGCGTTATACGCAGGGTACACAGTAACATCGTAAAATTAAATTCCTCGACTTTTCCAGATTTTTCAGTCTATTCTTAAAAAAAATTCCAAACTCACACCAATGTATCAACAACAAGCTGTTCTAGCAATAGTAGAATCTACGGTTAGTAGTTACAGTGAGATTTTTATATTAGAAAATGCCAAAAAACAAAAAATAGGTAGCTGTTTTATAATAATGATGTTAAAACAGGGAAGCTAAGAAGTTCCAATTTGCATCCGAAACCAATAATTTGCGCATCAAAAGTAGTAGTAGAATTGGATAATATCACCATACCGTTGCAATTGACAAAATTACTGTAAACTTTAATATATTAGTACATAGTCCATTTTGTATCAGTCCATGTTTTATATTGAGCATCTATAGAAAGCAGATAGAGAAAGGGAAAAGCGAGAGGTAAGAAAGGGTCTCTTTATTGACCAAAACGAACATAGAACAACAGAGGCGAAGGAAAAGAAAGGAAGTGGAGAAAAAGAAAGAAAAACAATAGAAAAGAAAAGAAGAAAAAGATAAAGAAGACACAGAAATAAACTAAACGTTGTAGTCGCGGAAAGATGAAGGTAAGTAAAACATGTATCTAGAGAAAAGAGGAAATGTAGAGAAGAATTATGAAATAAAATACAAAAATTGAAAAACAGAAGCGAAAAAGAGAGACGGAATCTTAACCCCAATTTTATACCACATATTGAGTAGATATATGTTGCAACTAAACTGTGTGTATTAAACTAGCCATTTTAAATTTTTTAATTTCAAGCACTGCTATTAACGGAAAATAGCACTAATACGTTTTCCTTGAGACTGATACCGCGATCTAAAAACAAACACTGTTCATATGCAGTAAGTTTCCTGATTCAAATAATAATGCAACATCTTGAATCTTTCAGCAATTTTAAGTTTCCTGACACTTCCCTAACTTGTTTGTTTTTGGACAGGTTTTCTGAGTTTTTTCTAAACTTTAATTTCCCAGTTTGCTGGACATCTTGTAATACATCCCTATAGGTATAGTAGTTATGTATCATACTAGAGAACCTTACTGAGATTTTATTTTATCTTGTTGACTTTTCTTATCAAATGGTAAACAAAAGGTTTTTTTTTTCTATTTTCAGACAGTTTTTTGCTGAAATCGAATTGTAAAGCCAAACCCTAAACCATTGCCAGTATTACGATTGTAGTTTATCAAGTGCACGTCCACCAAGTATGTAACTTTAAATATTGATTTATGCAAAGGTTCTCTCTCCTGCTTTTTCTTTGTCATCCATGACAGTTGCCAAAAGGTGGTCATCGATGTATCAATACCTACCAATCTCCAATGTTCTCTACTAATTTGGAACAAAAAACTTTTGGATTCAACTCCAGAAAAATCTTGCTTTTTTGGTAAGAAAATTATCAGAAGCAGTTATCATATCACATGTCAAGAATTTTGCCAGACGGTGTAAGACTATTTTTTGCCATGTAAGTAAACAGTAGCGTTGTCGACTATTGGCAGCTATCAGATAATGAATTGCAATTGCAACGAAAGAATAAACCTTAATTTTTTAAAACACATCCATGCAACCGTCAAAGATGTACTTTCCAAAAGTCACGTCCACTTTCTCTTGAAAAGCAAGGTTTCATTCTTTTTGGTATTTTATTAAGCGTTCCAAGCTGCAATTTACGAATGTTTATTCAAAACTATAAAACATTTGTTTACTTTTTATTCCTTACCTGGTCTTCTTCGAATAGTCACAATTCTGCGTCATAAAATTAATTAGCAAAGAACCTTAAGTGTTGGGAGATGCTCTGATAGAATACTTTCATCTTTCTAAGAAGTTTAAAATAAAATTGTCATGAGTCTAAAGTTTTGATAAAAAATTGACGGATTTACAATTAATGATATTTGACTTCTGATCTTTGGTATGATAAACAAATACTCATTAGAACTTGAACTTATAATATTTGCTAAATATCAAATAATTTATGCTGTGATATTTTACAATTTATAGATTTGAAAGAGTTATCTAGAGCTTCGTTGGACGCTCGCCTAAGGGTGAAAGTGTGAACATTTCTTCTGATAAAAATGTTTTTGTTGTAAGTATGTACATGTCTGCGGTGTTTACATTTTCTAAAAAGCAGACGACCGAATGCACCAACAAAAGTCTGTGCGAAGAGGCTACTTAAAACTGCGAGAAACCGCGTTGGGGCATTATTCCGTAAGTTATGCACAAGATTTTGTACTGCTTCTAAGACTATAAGAAGAGAACTACAAAATGCAAGATTGAAATAGAGCAAAAAACGTAAATATCCAGACCAAATAATATTTTGATTGGATTTGCCAATACATTATTTTGTTAGTTTGAGACATAAAGAACTGGGAATTAAAATATTAATCAAAACCGTTTCAACATTTACAATGTAGGCACAGGTAGCTAAATGTCCACTTACAAAAACACAGAAACTGCACTTTTACAAACATGCAACTTTGAACCAGATTTACATAATGTAACGCAGAGTATTTACAATGAATGAGTCAGTTTTTGCTAGAAATTCAACATTAAAGGTTAATAATTTAGCTCAATCCACTGTGATCCAATCCACTACATTACTAGAGTATACCGGTGACTTTCTTTCAACTTCGGAGCGTTTTCTCATTTTGCTAGTAGGTATACGAAATCTTACCACATATTTTAACCGAAACATTGCAACCCTTAAACTGACTCTGCTTAACACACTGTAATACAATCTATTTTATTACTATTATTATTGAACTTTTTATTTGCAAATTTTTTATTTTTATTCTTAGGTGTGTTTTGACCTACTTTGTAATGTAGATAAATATGTAGAGATTTTATAAATGCTGACTAATTTGAATTTTTTTATTGGGCGGTGATGGATTAGTGTGTCAAAAAGAACACCAAATTCAAGCAAAAATAAATTGAGAAGCATTTGGAAATCTTTAGAATCAGCTGCACATCTTAGCTCAACATTGCCCATAACCTTTTTGTTGAAAATTGTAGAACATGCAGATCATGACTCAGAAGATTAATTCTGTAGTAGCCACAATAGGGTATAACCTAATAACTAATTATACATTAAGGTAGACAAAATTGGGACTAAGGAGAAGCAAACCATACAGGTATTATTGGTTAGTGAAGACTTTTGTTCACTAGATTTTGTCTACCACGTCTTTGTCACTTTTGATAAGAAGCTCCTTCTTGTGAAACTCACTCTAAGAATGGGATTGTAAAATTTGCCAAAAATGATGCATATAACAAATATAAGTTAAGCCATGAATAATTAATAATTTTAAATGAGAATAATCTTGAAATATCACAGGAAATAAAATTCATTGACGAGTTTAGTTCTCCAAAAATGAAATTGTTTGAAATATGTTACAGAGAAAGTCACTTAAGAAACAAATCCAGAAGCCTATGTTCGTACAAAACCATTTACCCTCGTTGACTCTGAAATCTGTTGTTTGTGTAGTTTACTGCGGATTTCAAGAATTAAGCCGTTATTTAAAGTCAATATTCATTGTTAATTCTTTGGTTTTTTTTTGTGTGGCTTTAGTGCATTTTATTTAATTGTTTGAATTTTATAAATTAAACAAAGCTTTTAATCTAACTACCTAAACCCTAAACGTACCTGGAAACTTTCCTAATCCACATGCAATTACATTTTCGGCATTTAAGATTGCTTCAGATGCTGAAGTCGCATTTAAATATAATAAATATTTTGAAAAGGCTAAACCTTACACTCACTTTTTTTAGTATTCGAAATAAAATTCACATAAGTATTGACAGGCATGAAGTGCCTTATCCGAGTGACCGAAACAATAAAACAACTGCTTTTGCTGCATGGTTATTTAGACGTATTACTTTCTTAGACGGTAATACGAGTATAGCATATCTTGTTAAATTTCTTTATACAAAGATAATCTTTTATACCTTTAGACAGCAACGTCACTAGAGCTCATTTTAAATTTATGCGGGAAAACCGCGAACGTCTTTTCTGATACTTTACTATTTTTCTAAGAATCCACTCAGATGTGAATACAAGAAGAACTGTTGCATCAGAAATTTTTAAAATGACGCCTTTTAAATATTTGATTTTACCTTGCATGCATTTCAAAATGAGATAATGTAGTTTTTTTGTTCTTGTGTTTTAAGAAGATTTACATAACTGCCTCGCGCGAATAATCGAGGATATGGACTTCTCACTTCCCACCAAACTATGTTTGAAATCAGATCGCGGCACTAGGGCGGTCGTACCCTCCGAGGTGTCAGTACAAGAGAGTAAGAGCCGATTGCACCAACGACGGTTCGATTGCCATAAATATCATACTTTACTTATGGAATTTTGATCATCAATCAATTTTGATGGCAATCCAATCATTGCGTTGGTATAATAGGCCCTAAATCTTGGCCGTCAAAAAGTTGCGTCAGATTTTACTTGAACAACTTTGTGTTTCGTCAATTTTGCATAGTCTTAGTTATTCAATGAATAAAATTACCCGTTTATTGGACTTTTTGTATTGTGTGTTTTGTTTGTAAGAATGTTCTCCACCGAGAGCGGCTTGTGTAGCTCCCTTACAACTTAGTTCTAACAGTGCTGTCACACTAAATTAGATTGAGAAAATATGCAGCATCGAATAGTATTCTGTCTTTGGTATAATCTTGAAAAACAACTGGTGGTCTTACCACATCCAGCGGAAGTCTCCATTGTCATACGTTTGAATTTCCAGATTTCCGTAGCGTGACAACAACAACAAGATTTGATTTATTCGAGTTTAAAGTGCAGCTGTACGAATGTGTTAACCTTAAAATCTATCATGCGCATATAAAACTAATTTGGTATTTTTTTCATTAAAACTTTATTTCCTTATTTAATTCTCTTAATAGCTAAAAAATCTCTTGGTATCTCCGGTACCGCACCGTATCTATTGATTTGACTTGCTCGGAAACTTAATTAATTTTATTTAAAAACGTGCATAGAAATAAGTTGATTTTCTTTCATTTTTACCTTAGCTGCTACATACATTTTGTAGAATATTTCAAATAGAAGTTATTTTTTTCTTCTCAAACTCTTACGAATTTTATCTTGGTTATTTATTTAAATTTTGATATACAAACTTTTTTGTATATAAAATTGTTTCAAAAAGTATTTCTTGACAATTAGCATTTATTACATTTGTTATATCATTTTCTCTCAGTATTTATATGATAGATTTATCACTAAGTTTTAAGTTTTTTTAAGTTGCTAATGTTTGTGATACCACGTAATCTTCTGTATTTAATAGTTTTGTACAAGAAGTATGTTTGGTATATTTATGTACTAATCTAACCACAACCAAGGCCGCTAACTAACTAGACTGGTGCGTTTCAGTTATTTATTTATTATAATGTGTACTGTTAGGCAGTACTTGCAAAAGGACAAATAAAGGCCACAGAATCTGATAAATTGTACATTGTATTTTAATTATTAAGGAGGGGTTTGGTTTATGATAAAATACAGCAAGAATAATAAAATTAATATTTCTTTTTAGTTCAACTTTGAGGTTTAAAATTTAAAAAGTCACAAACAAAATACTACTGACAATTAGATAGATAGTGTGATAAATTATTAATTTTTGTGGTTAAAGACCGAGATTTTATTAACTGATAGGTGTACGTTTTAATAATTTTTTATACTACCTACTTTTTATGGTACGTTGGATAATAATTCAAAAGATGCACAGGAATGCAAACCAAAACAAAAAATAACAATAGTGTCAGTAAACTATAAACTAAAGTAGAACAGTTCATTTATAAATAATTAATAATAATTATAAATGCTGTCAACTTATTTTGATGCTTGGTTTTTTAAGCTTAATCACCTCTTTACTCGAGAATATGTAAAGCTTTTACAGGTGTGTCATTGTAACGTTGGGGGTATTTTAATATTCTCTTTCTTTAACAAACAAAATACCTAGAATATTTTAAGCCGTGATGATGTGTATCTTCTTTATCCCATTTTTGTACCTTCACTCCCCGTGCATAATCAATCCTGGCATGCGTGTACTAACAACCATAAAACCCGCCACTGTGGCACCGGTTGCACCTTTAGCTTTGATGATCAATAACTTTCATACAACAATTACACATTAATTATTAATTATTCTTTTTGTTCTATTTATTTATTGAGTTATTTATCAAATTATTTTTTAAGCATACGTTAATTGTTGTATGAACATTATCAGTGAATATTCCAACTCCATAAAGCTTTGCCAATAATTTTTTATTATTTTATTATTATTTGCTGTTTCGCTTTTTCTATATTCTCTTCTGCTCCTACACAACAGAGGATATTTAAAAAGGGCACGTTAATAGTGAAATACAATAAGAATTTAAGTATGTGTTTACCTACGATTATTCTCGTTTTTTGTTTTGGTAGGTAATGGATAGGTAGATTTCAACAACACCCATTACATGTTCACAATTGGAAATTAAACACAGAGTACATTAACATTAAGTAAAAGTGATTATGCATAAAATATTTTCTAATCTAAATTCATGTAACTACGACAGAAAGCGGCTTACACCAGCTTCATAGTAATCTGATTTAGATATCCAATTCACGTAGAATTGTTACACTTATACAATGAATAAGATGTCCTATGAATCTCTAAACCGAGTTATTTAAGTTCAATGGAAATCCTGCATGATTATAAATTTAACAGTAGTTCATAATCTTCTACTACAGAAGGGCAACACAACTAAAACCTTAATATATTAATAACAATCTAAATACTTATATTTACTTTGTTTTCTCTTATAAGAGTTTTAGTCTTGCGATTAAGCAATACCTTTCACTTTCACATGTTGTCACTGACGTGATACAAATAATTGC
>VTPC01003131.1:25168-47701 GCA_011009095.1 Ignelater luminosus
GGTTACTGTTAGTAGTGGACAATTATTCATGGCCTCGATGATGTCGATTTCTGGTTACGAGCATCACTGATTTGGAAATTTACTCGAATAGGAAAAATCATTGACCGAAAGAGCTGAAGAATCGCAGTAGAATTATCAAAGAGTAGTTTTGCATACGATAACCCGCCAGAATTGTATTGCATTGTAATACCACCATTCATCTTGAAGAACTGGACTGTTTGATGAAATTGGTTGCGATGAAGCTTGTTCGCAAAGCTGAAGATAATTACATTACCAGCTAACTTCTTGAACCCATTTGGCATTTGCGAGCTGAAGACTTCTGTTTCTAGACGGTTTGCGTTAACCAGGAATATTATTGATTTTACTTTTAATTTTGGCTGCTATCTTCAATTAACCTACGCTTTGAATTTAATTTGTTATCAAATCAAACCTCCTTTTAAGAAAAAATTAGTTTTATTGCCTTGGTTTACAAAAAGTTTGGTCTTGGATTTAACTTTTGTTTTTGACCTACAATTAGTAGTAATAGTATCCAGGTAACAGTTTAGTATTGATTATCTTTTACCTGTGAATAAATAGAGTTGTTTGTTTTAAGGTAGAAGTGAAAAAACAAAAGCAAGAATGAAAACTATCTTATGATAAAAGAAGAACATTGAAAACGAACAAAAAGCAGCTAGAAAAGATACCACAGTAGCGCTTCAAAATAATAACATGTGATAAACAACAAGCACAATAATAGATTGAGACTGATCAATTTTTTAGTAATAGTAAACTTGAAGAAAGAGAATATGAAACTCCATCAGCAGAAAGAGATTAGATTACATATCCAGGAGTAAGTTAATTGAAAAACTCAAAACAAATGACAGATGAAGTGTTAAAGCTATGCACTCCAAGCAATAAGGAAGCTTTTCTCTTTGTTGTTAGTTATGTTATTTTTTATGTTGTCCTTCTGCAATAAAAGCTCACCAACCGCTACTGTCGAGAATTTAAGATAGATAGATTAGTACATAATGGTATAAAATATTGTTCTTTAATCGATATAAACTGTTAAACACACTTACTATTTAAAGAAATTTCTATAATGTGCCCTTTTTGAAATGCTGTCTAGGTTAATTACTTACAGTCTAGAATCAAAAATAAAATTGCATAGATTTGTTTTATTATTCAACCTAGATATATCCCACGTAACAATATAATAAATTAATACCTAATATATTGCATTACCTATTAAAATTAGAAACAATGTCCCCTAAAAGCATTATAAATAGCATGTTCTAAATTGTAGTATCGACAAAGCAATTAAAGCTGAATACCATCATATTTGCGTTTCTAAATGAAAACCTCACTATAAGTATTTAGATGCTGCATTTATCTAATTCAGAAAAAGAAATGAGTTTAGCTAAAGCTAGTAAGCGTATGGTGATCAAGATGAAGACGAACCAGGTAATAAAAACATTTGCACTGGAACATGACTTAATAGTTGATTGGAGATTGTTTGGAACAGTCCTGAAAGCTTCTTTTTCAGTTGTGGACTCATTATTTTAAATACTTCGTGACCATTTTCTCGAAGGAACAAGTTAATTGCTTCAGCTGAAACAAAAAATATGTTATTATAAAAACAAAAAATAATGTTTTAGATAATTCTCTGCAAACGCAGTTTCTATTTTCCTTTTTGTGCTACTGATGTGCAACCAGTAAGATTATTGCATTACCTCCTGTTAGAAGGGTTATCTAGAATTCAGGCGCTAATTTGTAAAGAGCGATTGCCTAACATTGATTGATATAATGAAATGTTTTCAAAGGTGTGGCAAAAATGATAATTATAGAGATTATTAAAATTCTACAAAACGAACAATCTACATAAAATAATGTATGCAGATATACTTTTTATTACAATGCTATATAATATTATGCAGCATAAGAATTATCTATAAATATTTACTGTACACTAAGATTATTTTATCTTGTTACATAATTGCAGGTGAACAAAGAATTTCAATAGCTCCAAAAACATTATAACATCTAATAAATAACACAAGAGATTTTTAGCAAAAACAAGAAATAATTTGGTATGAGTTGATCTTGCTCCATGAAAAGAAATGCAGTGGTGTAAGCATACAATGCCTTTGTTGCTATAAGTTCTAGATTAAATACAAATTTTAAATTTTAATATCATCGTCTCGACAAACTGTACATACCGCTTGGATGGATGTACCGTACCAATAGAAAAAGCAAGCAAAAGAGAACAGTATTTTGCATTAGTGGAAACGAGACAGCACGTACCAACAAAATTCAGTGATCAACTCTTGAGCAAAAACTGACCTCTACGTACTTTGATAAATTGCCATAAAGAGGCTGCACACAAAAACTATTAGATTATTGTTAATCTAGATCACGAATTTCAATAGGTAAAGGGATTTTACTGCATCATAATTGCAGTTGAGTTTACACATAAACGATAACCATTGTAGAAAATTCCTTTTTTATCCTAGTAACATTTATTGAATTCGTATTGATACATCGTCTCATTCCAAACAGTATACTGAGATACACACGCTCTTTGAAACACCCAGAACATAGAAGATTTAGTTTCTGCAAAGATAAAAACTTGTGGAACAGCTTGAATTAAAGCTACTAGATTAAGATTAGCCGCTCAAATGTTCTCATTTTTCTTTCTTCTTTTTTGGTTTTGTTGTTTTTACTTTAATAAAATTGTCGGCATCTTATTTTCTTTGTTTTTGTTTCCAATTTTAGATTCTTACGCTTTTCGTGACTTTTCTATTACTACATTCAAAGTCTTGATTTTCCTTTTTTTTCAGTTTGTTTAATGGGATTAAGCGAATGTCACTACTCGTGCAGCAAGCCCAGTTTGTTGCCTTATAGGTAGTTTCTTTCCTTTTCGAATACAGATGTATACACTATACAAAGTGTTTATTGCAATAAGTCATGCATTACAACTTAAATACAAAATAAGATAAAGACTGGAATTGTCTACAATATCTGGATTGAGCTTTTGGGCAGATTGATGTAATATTGTAAGTCAATAATATTAATCCATTATTGATGGATGAAGATGAAGAAACGGATCAATATGGTGTCATTCCATGTTGACTGCTGCATTATTAATCTCATCATCATCATACTGGTTCCTGTCTCCCTTTAGAAAATTTTGAGTTTAGAAGCTACTTCCAGCTCCTCTTCAGCCTAATGATTGAGTAGAACTGAATGCTATGGTTAAAAAAATGGAATTTTCAGGCAGCTGTACACAGATGTGGTGATAATAAAGAGACAACGGAACATTCCGGAAGAGATGATGTTGAGGTGCGACCATGAGGATGACGATTCAAAAGACGATTGCAGCGCTAACGATGTTAAAATTGAAACGAGACTAAAGGCAAAACGATCTTGAAATAGAATCATAAGTTGATGGTTGATGACGTTGGATGATTAATAATTTGATGATCGATATTAACGATGGTTTTTGATGGTACGAAACAGTCTTTTTTCAAATTTAGGCACCGTATCAGTCGGTAAAGTGAAGTTCAAACCTCAAGGACGCCAATCAGTCTGAATAGAATTAAGAGAATAGCTCTGTCGAAATTTATCCACGAACACAAGGGTACCAATTGGTGGAATAGTAGGCGTCTTGTGGTTTAAAGCACTTTCTCCCTCGGCTTGATAACTTGACAACCAAAAATGTAGATGCCAGCGAGCTATAAATTAGGGAACGTCAAACTCCGGTATGGTGACAGACCAACCTGAGTGGAACAACTACCAGATGTCTTGACTCTTCCGGGTAACACAACAACCTGCAACGTCAACCTTCCAAGTTGGTAATACAAAAGGGGGACCCAAAACAAACGGAGATCCTGTTGCCGAGCGCGGCCCGCTAGTAGTACAGACGTCTGTCGCTAGACGTAGTGTAACCCGATTCTTCTGCAGTCAGTAAGTCAAGCGGCAGCGCTGAGAGAGATTGTGCTCAATTTTTATAAATTTTTTAGAGAGAGCTATATTTTGCACGCATTTGTTGACAGGCAAATTCTCGTGGACAACGCGCTGCCGTGGAATTTTGCTTCCTGATCGGGAAAAATGTCGCAGAACTGTTGTTATGTTGAAAACTGTTTACGAAGATGATGCTTTAGGTCAAAACCCAAGTATACGGGTAGTTTACCCTCTTCAAAAGAGGGGAAATGTCGATCGTCGATCTTCCTCGCACTGGCCGTCTATGAACCGAACGAACCGACAAAAATGTGGGAAAAATTTGCAAACTTGCGCACGAAGATCGACGGCGGACCATTTATAAGGTAGCTGAGTTGTCTGGGCTGACATGGAACTTAATACAGCGAGTTTTGACCGAACACTTGGAAATGAGAATGGTGGTCACAGCAAAAAGAAAGTCTTTTGGGAGCCTGGCGTAAAATGATAGAGCAGTTGTAAGCTAACTCGGGTTTATTCTGCAGCAGCAGTCTAGTCAATGGAAGGCACCGAATTCTCCTTGATCAAAAAAAAGCTCGTTAGGTGAGATCAAACGTCAAATCATTGCTCATCTGTTTTTCTGATGTGATCGTGCATGCAAAGTTTGTTCCTCCCAACTAGACGGTAATCAAGCATTCTACTCAGAAGTCTTAAAAAGGTTACACAACAGTTTTCAGAAGAAACGCCCCGATTTGTGGCAGTTTGGTGACTGGTTCTTTCACCACGACAACGCGCCCGCCCATACGGCGATCTTTGTCTTTTTAGCCAAAAATGATATGACTACGTTAACCCACCCATCTTACTCGTCTGAGTGCAACAGATTTATGCAGAATAAAAATATGGAATCTGCTTCCTATTATTTTGAATGTTTTAACGTAGTTCTTTAAGTTGATTAGTTCTTAATAGTATCAGCACTGTGGCCATCTGACTTATTGTGTCTCTAATCAGTGTTTTTTTTTGATAAAGTTTCCGGTTCAAGAACGTGCTTTCGAAATTTTGTAAATTGCTTCATCGTGGCATTATTAGGTAAAAAGACTTTTTCTCTTTTTTCACGTATCTTTTACATTAGATCTGAACGATTTCGACAATCAGTGTGAAGATGCTTGTTCAGTCGACAGTGTTCTATAATATGTAAGTATTCCAATATCTTAGTTCTAGAAAGACGCTGGAATATCTTAGTCTTGGAGTCCTAAATAGTATTGCTGCTTATATAAAATTCCGTAGGCTGTTTTAGATCCTTGTTAACAATTTAATGCTTATAGCTCGAACAAGATTATCTACCAAGAGTTCTTAGTTTTGCCGTTGTTCACCGTTATTGCTGACGTACTTAAAGATTCATTCGATTTCATTGTAGTTCCTCTTCTCCAAGAGTTTCTACTCAGATAGTCTGTGTGCTAATCTGTTCAACTTCATCTTCCCATTCTTTCCGTATCGAGATAATAATTACAATCCTAATAATTCATAGTTTTCTTATTTTTTTTCGAAGTGTTATTTGAACGCCAAAGTCCACTACTTACTTTTCTTGTAACTTTGGGTGATCATTTCTGCTATAGTATCGCCAAATTTGATTGTGTCAAAATGGTTATAAACGTTGCTTCATTAAAACTCAAAGAGTTTTATCAAACTAATAATCACCTATTTATAGCCAGTACTAGAGTTAGTATAAGGTGTATACCTATGAAATGAGACTTTCAGCTATTAGACCACAGATGTCGCTAGGAGTATTTTTAAACTGTCCCAAATGTCTTATTTTTTTCGTCTGTCATCTGTCAACAATATTCAATTCATTGTTTGTGATGTTTCATACAACAACGCATTTTTTTCGCTCTTAAAAATGTCGAATTTCGTGCCTTCAAACTACGATTTGCGGACATCGTTGATTTTCTGTTATCAATTGAAGAAAAACGCTTCTCAAGCTCATCAAATGCTTATAGAAGCTTACGGTGGACATGCTCTAAGCAGAGCACAGTGCTTCAGGTGGTTTGAAAAATTCCGAAGTGGTGATTTTAGCGTGGAGAACGAGGAACGTGGCCGGCCACCGAAAAAGTTTGAGGACACCGAATTGCAAGCATTGTTGAATGCAGATGATGGTCAAACGCAAGAAATGATGGCAGAGCAGTTGGGAGTGACCCAAAAAACCATTTGCAAACGTTTGAAAGACATGGGCATGATTTTAAAGGTCGGAAGATGGGTGCCGCATGAACTGACTGAAAGGCAGCAAGAGAACCGAAAAACCACTTGTGAAATGCTGCTCTCCCGGTTCAAAAGGAAGTCTTTTTTGCATCGAATCGTTACGGGTGATGAAAAATGAGTGTATTTCTCCAATCCCAAGCGTAAACGATCGTATGGTCCGCCCGGCCACAAGCCGAAATCAACGGCCAAACCAAATCGCTTCGGCCGCAAGGCAATGCTGTGTGTTTTCTGGGATCAGCATGGTATGATATGGTACGAGCTATTAAAACCAGGTGAAACAGTTGACGGTGCACGCTACCAACGACAATTGGCCGATTTGAACAGCGCTATACATCTAAAACGCCCAGAATATGCCGATCGGCGTCACAAAGTAATTTTTCTTGATGACAATGCACCACCACATCGAACAAGAGCGACCCGGGAATTGGTGGAGACGTACGATTGGGAACCGCTGGTGCATGCGGCTTACTCACCAGACTTGGCGCCTTCCGATTATCATTTGTTTGCATCGATGGGCCACGCACTTTCCGAGCAGCGCTTCAATTCTCACGAAGAAGCCAAGAAATGGCTCGATGATTGGTTTGCGGCCAAAGACGGCCAATTTTTTTGGCGCGGCATTCACAAATTGCCTGAGAGATGGGTAAAATGTGTCGCTAGCGATGGCTATTATTTTGAAGATTAAATTTGTAACCATTTTTTGTTAATAAACGTTTAAAATGGAAAAAAAAAAGTCTCATTTCATAGGTATACACCTGGTATATACTTGACTCCAGCAAGCATACTATGGTTTAGCGCAAATGCTCAACTCACAAGCTAAACTTCAGTCATCTATTTCTTTGCCTTTAATCTGAGCACAAGTATAGGTTTGTATTTCTGAGTTGAGCCTTAACTACGAAATATTAGAGCATGCTTGAGCTACGTTCAAGTACCGACTATGATTACGAGCATCACTAACTAGCTAGTAAAAGAAAAAATGTTTTGTAACTTACTCAATATTGGACTATTTCTGAAAACATTCGTAACACCCAATCGCACGTGCTTAACAGTTAAATCCACATTTAGAGTGTCCACATGTAAGTACTTCAAGCCATCTGTGTAATTATTACTGACTTGTCCTCGCACAATTGTAGTTATATCACCTAAAAATACGCAGAAAAACTCATTAATGTTCATGTTTTACGAATGGTATTTGTTCAACTCACCAAAGTTGGCATGGAAAGTTCCATTTCCACTGGCTGGAAGAATAATTAATACTCCTGAACTCTTATATCTCGCGCTTATTCGTAATTCTGGAATGTTTATGACAGCTTCAAACGGCTTTCCATCTTCACTTAATCTATATAAGAAATGATAAATCTATACATAGAAATTGTAACTTAAATAGTAATGCAATAATTATGACGTACTACTTATAAAACGTGCAGTTGCACAAATAAAAACAAAACTCACTTTATTTTCTTGACTGTAAAGTTACTAGCACCATAAATATCAATATCACTAAGCGCCACTTTATATCCGTTAGGTCCACTTGTAAGTGATAACGAAAGTTCTTCCATCCGGAAAGGTTCAACTGATGGCAACTCTATTTCTTTTATTCCCATTGCTAAATACGGGCTTAAATGATGCAAAGCACCCTTCAAGCATTCTAAAAGCTGTGGATCGTCCTCCCGACATTGTTTTATATATGGAGCTGAAAATAAAAATAAATTTAGGGGATACAATGCATTGCAAAATATAAAATTATAAATCATTATAATTGGTTTCGGTTTTAATAAAAGCACATTTTTGCGTTTATTTAATAGTTTTCATCGGGCATTCGATAAATTTTAGTTATAATCCACTAATAAAGCTTTTACAATGAGAAGTAAATTGGAACTTAAGCTTATTATCTGTTCATTATCTTACGTTTGATTAATCATCTTACCACCTTATTTATTGACATGCTACAAACTTGAAGATAAATCTAGATGAATTAGCACGTCATTTAGTTTGTTTACTTTACAGCCCTTTTTAAGTCGCATGGTGTTTTAGTAGTTGTACGAGGATAACTTAGAGAGTTCTTAAGGATTACACATTCATTAATTATGTCAGAACAAAGTTTATCAAAAAATACAAAAGTTTAGATTAGATAGTTTCTTGTTCTCTTTCCAACGGTCTAGGATAAAAAGTTATCACTAATAAGACACAAGAACGGCAAATTGAAAAATAAGCTTTTTAAATTGAACACTCTGTATATTATTAGATAACTAAAATGATTATAAAATTCTGAATACAACGCAACTTTTAGTTTTTCAATTAACCAATAAGTAAGGTCGTACCGGTAATAATAAGCTGCCGATTTCCAGTCACATATTATCTGATTGGCTGACTAGACAAAGCCTAGGGCATTGCATAAGGAATAGAAGCTCTATCGAGTCCAATCATCAAATTACCTCACGTAGCATAAGCGCCAAATCGTTATCAGCTTAGGGTGCCTAAATGTCTTAATTCGGTTCTGCTTTCAACAATTGCTATAGTTGTAAGCAACATTCTTTTATTAATTGCGTTCTTGTTATTTTTTAGTGTATGCTTAAAAAATTCTTTTTTTACATTTGCAAAACCTACTTACTTTTGATAATTTTATTATTATTGCCAAGATCTTATTAATTTTAATTCCAATGATTCAATAATATACAGGGTGTTCCATTTAAAAAACTTATTCTTCACATCGCTATTCTCTTGTTTTATAGATGATAGCATTTTTTCTTAAGCCGCTGGAAAGAGCGTATGAAACTATCTCACCTAAGTTTTTGAATTTTTTGAAAAACCTTATTCTCACAAAATTAATGAGCGGGTAATAAAAAATCAACCACGCTGTAATATTCTCTTAACACCTACCAAGTATCAAGTAGCCATGAAAACCAGAAACTTGAAATGTTCAGTCATTTTGCAAACATGGACAAAAACGAGATTCGTACAGTTATAAAATATTTACATGAAGAAGATGACGTCACTTCAAATTTTGGAAGACATGCAGGAAACTTTGGGCGAACTTGCTCTATCGTATGCAACGGTAAAAAAGTGATCTGCGGCGTCCAAGAACTGTCGCGACAAGTGAACTGGTGGAGAAAGTAGAGGAGATTGTGGTTTCTGACCGGCGTTTAACAGTTGAACAGGTTACACACATTACAAAGATACGTGAAACCAATGTTTAAATCCTAGTGCATGAATTAGGGATGAAAAAGATTTCAGCACACTGGGGTTTCCCGAATGCTTTCATCCGAGAACCAACAAACACGCTTAAGCATTACACAAGAACTTCTAGTCCGTTTCCAGGCAGATTCTGAAAACTATGTTGCAGAGCAAAACGGCAGTCGAAAAATTGGCATTGTCGTGGTTCACCACCACTCAAGAAATTCAAGACAGCTCCATCTACCGGAAAGATTATGGCCACAGTTTTTTGGGATTGTAAGGAAATCTTGTTGATTGATTACTTACCAAAGGGTCAAACGATTACTGGCAATTACTATGCGTCCCTTCTTCACAGATTGCGCAAAGAAATAAGTAAATAAATAAACGCAAGGGAAAACTACGGAAAGGTGTGTTATAGTTACAGGATAACGCGCCAGTTCACAATTCCCATCTTGCAATGTCTGCTGCGGCCGAATGCGATTTTGAATTACTACGACATTCACCGTAGTCGTAGAAGTTGTTAACACGTTTTTTGAAGAGTTTACGAAAGATTTTTTTTAAGTGGTTTGCAAAAGTTAGAAAAGCGTTGGACTTTGTATTAGTGTTTTAGGAGATTACGTCAAAAAGTAAAAATATTTTTACAGTTGTAATATGTTTCCTTCTTAATTAGGCTACGAATTTAAAAAGCAGCCCCATACAAAAAGCCTGGATCGTCTGAAAGCTCCCCCTCTGTGGTTTTCATTGAAGAAAGTCATTCCCTGCCCATACCGTGCTAAAGCCCTTCTCTTCTTTTAAAACTCTTGTTGTAGCAGAAGCGGGTGAAGCTGCCTACGGTGACTACCAACAGGAGCCACTCTCACTCTGCACTTTTAGTTAATTATTTTAAGAGACCTGCGCTGACTCAAGGTCGGGCTTTGCCCTCTAACAGATCACCTGCGGTGGTCTAAAGTTAGGCTTTGCTCACCATTAACCTTCTTAAGAAAGCTAACAGGAACACGGGTCTTAATCTTCTGAAAAACCTAAATAGGAACATGCGTCGGGCTAAGCAAATCTTACTTTCTTATCAAGAAGTACCCGAAATCAGTCTCGTATTTCAAAGATTTCTAGGGTTAGTTGTATGAACTAAGTCTAACTACAGCTCACATACTAACCAAGCTTGGCTCATTACAAGGCCGAACATTGCAATGACGGGATACCCGCGATTTGCGTCCTGAGCTTGAACTCAGTAGTATTAGATCGAAATCGACCATCTCCGGCTCAGAGCTCGTACATAATTCGATTTTTAGTACAGTTTTATGCGATATGGTTTTGCCAAACTGTTATTCTTCGTAGATACGTTTGGTTTTGTGACAATTTTACCCTGTACAGAGTGGTCCAAATTTGAGGTAAATACAGTATATCTCGGAAACTAGAATAGCTATACTTATATTTAGTGACCTTTTATTTTTTTTGTCGCTATTTGTTTGGATTTCTTCACATTCAAATTATAATGCTTTACTGCTACGAAAGTTATCTATTATTCAACAGTCGACAGTTTTGCCCTCTTATCGCTTGGCTGGTATAAGTTAAAAGTTTATAGTTATCAATCTATTCTGATTGATTGAGCCCTCAAGTAAAAATCAATATCCTAACGGTACTCTTTTTAGGATGGTTGTAAAAGGGTACCTAAAGGACAGTATTTTCGACTGGAAACTGAATATGATGCTATTATTGTGTGAATGTAGTACAAAATAACAGAAATTTCTAAGTACACAACAGTATCGAAACGTAATATACTGTCAAACATATCTCAAATTTTTGATCCTTTAGGCTTAATATCACCTTGCACTATAGTAGCAAAGGTGCTTATGCAAAAGCTATGGTTATTGAAAGTAAGTTGGGACGAGTCGGTACCTGCGGATATTTATACAACATGGATAACATTGCGAAACGAGCTACCACAATTGAGCCAATACAAATTCCACGCCACGTTATTTGTTAAGACACGGTAGCAGTAGAGCTTCATGGTTTTTGCGACGCGTCCGAAAACGCCTACGGTGCCTGTGTATACATTCGCAGCGTTGATAACGAACAAAATATCTATGTAAATTTGATTTGTGCAAAGGGTAGAGTAGCTCCTCTTAAAAGGGTCACGGTCCCAAGGTTAGAGCTGTGTGGAGCACTTTTGCTCTCACGATTAGTAGTGAAGATAAAGGAATCACTCACGATAAATTTAGGTTGGATAAGAACTCCTAGTAATGTATTAAAAACATTTGTAGGAAATCGAGTGTCAGAAATTCAGGAAAGCACTGACCCAAATAGTTGGCGACATATTCGAACGCACGATAATCCCGCGGACTTAACCTCTAGGAGAGTAAATTCATTTATACTGAAAGATTCTAAGCTTTGATGGTATGGACCTTCTTAGTTATCTGAACCAGAAAGTACAAGGCCTCATCTACTAGATCAAGATTTACCAGACAGCATTTACTCACGTTTTCAATGAAAGAAACAAGAGACATCATTCCGATGAACAAATTCTCAGATTTAAATAAATTGCAGAAAACATCAGCATGGTGTCTACGTTTTCTACACAACTGTCGTTCAAAGGTTCGGAATTTAGGTCCCCTTACAATTAAGGAACTCGACGATTCGTTACTTGGTCTAGCATGAATTGCTCAGAATCAATCATTCCCTCAAGAGATGCACGTCCTTTTACAGGGCAAAGAGATTAATGCTCAAAGTAAAATCCTTAGCTTAAGTCCATTTTTAGATTCGGACGGAATTATTCGAGTAGGTGGAAGACTTCGTCGATCTAATCTGAAGTTCGACAAAAAACACCCTGTACTATTATCTCGTGATCATTATCTAACAAAACTTATTTTTTGACATGAACATTTTCGGTTACTTCATGCTGGGCCTCAATTATTGTTAGCTTCAGTTAGGGAACGATTCTGGCCGGTATCAGGACGAAGTATTGCACGAAAAACTGTACACGACTGTATTAGATATTTCAGAATGAACCAAAAACCGGTACACGCAATTATGGGAGATTTACCGGAGCCACGTCTCCATCCAGGTGGAAAACCTCTTCAGGTGTATTCTGATAACGGGACCAATTTTGTAGGCGCTAATTCACTTTTAAAAGAATTGGGGAAATTTTTGATAAAGGAACAAACTAAACTAGGGAAAATGTTTATGGGTGAAGGCACGAACTGGCATTTTATTCCGCCCAACTCACCACACTTTGGTGGTTTGTGGGAAGCGGGGATAAAATCGGCTAAGGGTCATTTAAAAAGAGTTTTTAAAGAACTAAGTACTGTTGTAGCGCAGATTGAAGCAGTATTGAACTCCCGTCCCTTAACACCATTATCTTCTGATCCTAACGATTTGCTCCCTCTTACCCCGGCTCATTTCCTAGTAGGGAAATCTTTAGTTGTCTTGCCGGAACGAAACTTGAGGGATCTTCCAGAGAATAGGCTGTCGCGATACCAGAGGGTTCAACAGCTGCAACAACATTTCTGGTCCAGATGGTCTCTCGAATATATTTCAGAACTCCAACAGAAAGGCAAGTGGAGTACCCACGGATCCCACGTCAAAGAAGGGACCTTGGTAGTAATAAAGGAAGATCATCAACCACCCTTATCTTGGATGCTAGGAAGGGTCATTGCGACGTATCCAGGGTCTGAGTGAGAGTGGTTTTAGTGAAAACAGTTAGAGGTGTTTTTAAACGTGGAGTGGCGAAATTCTTTCAAGGTGGGGGGCATGTTTGAGCCCTCAAGTAAAAATCAATATCCTAACGGTACTCTTTTTAGGATGGTTGTAAAAGGGTACCTAAAGGACAGTATAGTTTTGGTGGTCGAGGTGACCACACCAACGGCAGAAATAAATAAAGTAAAGTTGCTATACTCAAGTGAGTTGTTTAATTTACATAAAAGAAGAAATCCAGCACATTATCCAACAGTGATAATGTCTTACTCCACTTTCTGTACCTTCAATTCTTATAATAGTAGCGTAATTTATAATTGTTTCGTATTATAGTGAAAGTTAAAAACAAGTTTGTCATGAGGTGTAATAAAATTTTTATGATGTGATTGTAGAAATTATAAAAATTATTAAAACGTGCGTACTCTACAGTAGCATGCAGAATACATATTGAACTTCCTTCATCGTGAGAACAATTTGCAAAAGTGAAACTGTTTTTACTGTATGATATTTAAAAGTTAAGTGTTTCGCATGTTAGCTATACAAAATGTCTTTTTTTGTTTTGAATTTAGCAGAGATTATAATAAAAGGATTTTCGGTAATAAAAAAAAAAGAAATTAGAAATCTTAAATGTCTGCCAAGCAGACATCTGTTTTAATATTATAACCTATAACAGAAGCATCAAACATTTCTTTAGTTGTGTAAATATTCCTTTTGATTGAGGATCTCTGGTAGTTGATTCCAGTTTAGAAGAAAGCATAAGCTACAATTTAAAAAAGTATATAAACTTTTATCTTTGTGAAAATTGCTTGCGATGCGAACACTTTAGGAAAATGTGCTGTTTCCTAACAGAAACTTAATATACCGGTCTTGCTTGCATACTTTTTATTCGTTCGTTTTTCTGGAGATTTAATCTAATAGTAATTTTGTGCCAAGATTAAATAAGACTTTACGAAAGATAAGACAAGTTTAATTTAAAGCAAATGTCAACGAGACTCTCAAAAAACCTGTCTAGCTCTTACAACGCAATATGATTGATTTTTGAGAAATAGAATTTACTCTGCTAGATAGAGCATTAAAATTTTATTTCGCAGACATATTTGAGTTTCTTTTAGTAAAACTAATGTAGTTAATTCGAACGTGAAATGATTATGAAAATCCCTTAAGGGGAATTTCACAGTAGTGTCGGTCATCGCGTCGAGTACGAGTATGCGATTATCCATTCGACTCTCCAGCACACGACGGAGCAAGAAATTGCAGTCCTGCAAGACTTCTTGTTAAAATTACTAATTCACACAATAATAGCATCATATTCAGTTTCCAGTCGAGTACCTACTCCACAACTACAAAGTAAACAATTTAAATGGGCATCAAATATTCTTTAATTCTTTAACATTAAGAAATTAAATAGGGACTAAAATAAATCACTGGGTATCTAATTTGTTTATTATCATTACTTAATGTGGAAGAAATATGATAAAAATACATTTTTGAACATCTGAATTTATCATGAGTAAATCCACTCTAATATCAACGCGAATAATTTCTATCAAAGTAAAAGTATTATTTAATCGTGGTCAAAACACTTTCTTTGAACTTTTTTACTTTTACGTAGACCCTTTGAAAGTGTAATTGTTTGCTTTAATAAATTTAAAATATCAGAAAACATCTCATAAAATATGTCCTCTAAAATATGGCTCTGATAGTTACGCATCTGACTATCAACCCAATGGTTGCGAGTTCGATTTCCCACCGAGGTCCTGAGATTTTTCTCCTGGAAAAGATCTGGAGGGATGCAAAGCAGTGGGTCTCGTGTAACTACGGTGAGTTGCACGTTAAAAATAGCTACCGGGGTTTTTATTCTAGTTGTCGGCAAAATGACCATAATAGTTGAAGCCACAAAGCCCGCGACCTGAAATCTCAGCCACAGAAGAACAACAACAGCCAACGTCCTCGATTTGTAAAAAATGCCGCGAGCCTAGAAAATTACATATTGTCATTGAGACTAACGGAAGTCAAGTTTCCCAACAACTTGCCCAAACTAAAATTCAGTTAATTCCTCTTTAACTGGAAACTGATAAATATAGCCCAGAGAATCCCTTGTAATTCTTTTTCTGGGAAAATTTCCAGCAAAATCATTATTATCAACTTTTCCTAACGACTTGACATAGGTAAGATTTTAGCCTATTAGTACTGAAGCCATGTTACTGTTTCGATTGAAAAGTTTACTAGAAGTTACTTACAACTTTATTTTCATTAACCGCAAAAACATTGAAAAATTGACGATTGAATTTTTTAAGTAAAAAATGACTCATCGATTTATAGAAATATCGGTACCTTGTTGCTCGTATGGTTGCCCAGCTCAAAGAAAATAACAATTGCTTGTAAATGTATCAAAAAGGATGTGGTAACACTTTTATCGCTGTTTGCTGTTTTTAAAATGTGCAATGTCAAGCTGTCTTGTAAAAACATCATCAAAGCTGACTCTTCTTATGGCAAAATATCTTTGATAACTGATAAGAAATTTCTAGTGAACGATATTGGCTACATACACGAAACACAGTCTTTTTTGGGTAAAATGATACGGAAGTGCATCTTTTGGGGACAACCAATGCGCACTTATAAGCCTGATTCGTACAGAAAGCGGTATAAAAAACATCAGCCAGAGACGAATCGGCTTAAATAGAGAAATTACAAACATGTGCGGCGTGGGGATACTCATTAGACTTTTATAGATTGTAGCTTATTGTCAAATCCTACCTTGATAGGCTAGAAAGAACGGTTAACCGATTTAAGAACAATCTTTCAGGTCCCAATTTTGCTTCTAGTTTTATGCATCGACATAAGGACAACCTTTCTGTTAGGTTTAGCCAAAACATAAAACGATCTAGGAAGATTGTTTCACCTCAGATCAATAACGATTATTTCGATGACTTTGAGGAAATTTTACGCGATATTCCACCATCGAACATTATAAATTACGACAAAACGAATTTAAACAATGATCCTGGTAGAAGCAAGATCATAACAAAGAGGGGATATAGATATCTCGAGCCAAACGAAATCGGCTGTATCAATCATGTTCGCAGCATTAACCAGTGGAGAATTACTTCTCTTGAGTTGGATTGAAGGAGTCCCAAGAGAAGAAATTCTCTCCTCCCACTTTTCGCCAGAGACAATAACTTTCTTTTGGTTTTTTACTTGGAAATTCGACTCACTTAACTCGATATAGCCTTCTTCCAAACCTTGAATATGACCTAAAGAAAAATTCTTTTTTAATGGAGCACAGCCCAGGAATGAAGGAGCCATCGATTCCCAGGCTTCTTTCTCAATTACTACATGAAATCGAAATGAATTCTGCAACAAACATTAAATCGGGTTTTTTCAAAATGAAACGAAATTGGAAATGCACCCAAAAAACTACACAAAGAAAACGCATAAAATGTAAACACGAACTTGGATGATTCTTTTTGCGATCTCCTACGGGAAATGGGGTATGGTGATAAGCAGCAAATAGGAAAAAAACTAGAAAAAAAATTAAAGTTGAATCAGATAAAACTCAAAAAGCAGTGAAGAAGTTGAAAAAGCATTAAAAAAAATGAAAATGATGAAGAAATAGATTTGTCAGAAAATGCATCAAATGAAACCTCAGATAGGTAAAATCAATCATCATGTACGTTAAGAGCAGGTATTAATTGTGAAAATTTTGATAGAAAAAGCCTGTTAATTTACAAAACAGCAAGGTTATATTTTTTACAAATCAAAGCCGCACGAACTTATTTGGTTATTATCGTAGTAGAAAATATTATCGTTATACCAAGGCAAAGAAATTGGTTTACCCTTTGATGCGAAGTTGCTCCACAAACCAAAAATTCATAATCATGAAATAAATAAGTCCTGCTCAAGATCACAGTCAAAGCTTCTTCGTTGGTCGCCATCGAGCAAACTATACCTCTTTGCAAATAACTTGAAATAAATTAAAAGAATGGATCCTACTCAAAAAGACCATAGAATGTTCATTTTCCATTTGTTGCTTGTCTTTATTCCAATCTCTTAAAACTAAAGGTTTTCAAATGTGATACTTCTAATATAAATATCAAACTTGCTTGCTTGAACAAAAACAAAAGAGTATGTTGGACAGTAGCATAAAAAAGTCACGTAGCACTTTTCTTATCATAAGCATCTGCGACCCTTTAACTTATTACCCAATATCTCAGGGTTTAAATGTCCAATATCATTGGACATTTCTGTAAGGATAAAGAAAGTCTTTGTATTTTTTTTTCTTTTCTGTTTGCCATCCTCCGACGTTTGTCAACAAGAAGTTCATTTCAGCTAAGCTATCGCCACAGTCAAAGAACTATTTAGAACGTACCCCAGAATTGAAACAGGAAAGCTTGCGATGACAATTATCTTTGCCCAACTCGATACGACGCTCATTCTCCAATTCCTCCCTCATCCCACCCGACAAGAACTGCATACCTCTAACCAAATATATCATTTACATTGAACTGAGAATAACAAATAACCTCTACAGTCATTTTTCTCTTTGGGAAACAGGAACAGCAATGGTGCAGATGATGATGATGGTGGTGGAGGTTTGATTTATTTTGATTTTTTAGTGTTCTGGAAATTCACCAGGTTTGTCCAGTTACAGGATTTCTTAATAGTACAAATAATAAATTAGAAAAAAGATCGATCGCTGATTTTGCAGTTTGAAGCTGAATATTGAGGCAAAAACAAGTTTCAACAAGCATAAATTGAACAGTCAGCTTTAGAAGATACAGATATGCAATAGAAGCTTTTGCAACTATCTCACCGTAAGCTTCAACTAAATCTAAAGACAATACACCTTTTCAACATTATACGCTGTGCGTTGTTTGTTGGCAGTCGGTGAATGGTCAAACAAACTACAAAACTCTGCCGTTTTGAAACTTGAAAAGAAATTGAACATAAGAAGAAAGACAATATTATAATGCCGTAGAGTGTAAAATTTATAATAATCCATAGAGGTTAGAGAGGTATAAGAAACAGTGTTTTAGCAAGTACTCTTGTCAGTCAACAAAGATACTCTGTGTGACGATTTAGTGGAAAAGAAAAGGGGAACGACCGAAAAGATCCCAATCCATTCTCTTGATGAAGAATCACTGACAACGTGTAGATAGTATCACATGCATTAAAATTAGATATAAGTATCTAGGTAATTTTACTAAAAGAGTGTACTTAATTGCTAATTGCTAAAGATTATGAAACCCACAAAGCAATAAACCACAAAATAGGTGGTTCTAAAACGTTTGCTCATGAGAGGTAGCCAACTTAACTAGTCTGGTGTATTTTTTATTTAGTTACTAACTATTAATTAAAGATGTAAAAATTATTTTAACAATTATATGACGCAGTATGCTAATAAAGTCTTAGTTATAAAACAGAATAAACCGAAACGACGCAAACTTCATTTTTTTTTATTTTAATAATAGTAATAAAAAAACTTGTTCTTCTAAATTACGACTATGTTTGGTAATATATCGCACTTACTTATATAAGGAAAGCTAAATGTTACAAAAAATATCAATAAGCATCTTTTTAATAATAATTAATATTTATAACGCAATTTGTAATAAACGCAAATTAAATTAATAATATTTAGGTCTAAATTAGAAATCTTTTCCTAGCAATTTTCTTGTTAACTAATTTAGATGATTATAATTAAAAAAAAGAAAAGGAAAAATGTAGATTTGTCTGATTAAGTATTCCTCATCTGATGATTTGAGTAGCAAAATAAATAAAAAATCCACAATGCAATTATTTCACCTTTCACTTATTATTTGTAGAAAGCATATCAAAGCATAAAACATTAAACTTGGATTTTCTTTTGATCAAAATAAACATAAATATTTCATTGATAAAGTAATTTAAAACAGTAGAAAAATCATAAACACAGAAATATTCAGTATTAACCTAATTTTATCGGTTAACAAGTATTTTATCCAATAAAGTCTTTTCTATTACATAAGGCAATAATAAAACGATGTCAGTGGCCCCTTGAAGACTTTCTAATGTTTATTTTTTAGTAATGCTGTGCTTTTGTCAAAATTAATTTTTTCTCAAATCAATATTTATTATATGAAGAAAGCATGGTACTGTAAAAGAGTTAATAAAATATTTAATTGTACATTATCTTAGACGTAACTGATAAAATTTAGTTTACTGAAAGTTAACCAAAACTCTCTTTAAAGCAATAAAAAATGCTTTCTTCTTGTGTTGAATATACAATAAGATTCATCCTTAAAGATACTTACGTACAACGCCTAAACTTGTATTACTTATTGCACTAGCTGAAATCAGCAGGACAGTTACAACACTTGTGAAAAATATAAACCGCAACATTTTGAATACGGAAGGAAATAAAAATGAACGCACACACAAAAACTAAATCACTATTCGGTTGACACTATAAGAAATAATAATAATAGTAATAAATAATAGATTACTTATGGATGTTAACCATTTGATGTTTGTGTGACAAATGAACCTGAGATAAGGCCTGAATACTTCACTTTCTCTCAATTTAAAACTTATATGCTACTTGGTACGAATTTAACAACATATAATAGACAATATTTAAGTGATTTTTAATAATTACTATACTTATTATTTCGTACGGAGAAATTTTCGAAATCGATGGAAATATTTTAATGACACCGATTACTATAATACATTTATGAAAACGCATGTATTAAAGTGTGAACTGGAGGCAATCACATATCCTTTTTAATCATTAGTTGCTTGTGCAATTATTGCAACAAATCTTAATAAAAAATAAGAATAAAAAGAGAGCAGCCTTGAAATAATAAGTAGTAAATGCAGAATTTAGTTATTATACGGAACATTATTATTATCATTTTAAAACAACACTGAACAATTAAATGAAAATTAATTTGCTAATAAACATTTATAAAATTTCCATTTGTTTCTAAAAGTATTTCAAGCATTTATTAATGAAGATGAATTCCTAAAAGTTGACGAAAATGTAATTAATAGCATTAACACGATTTATTTGCGTTTTTACGAGCTAATAGTGAACTAAATGAAAAATATATTGAAAATGTTTAATTTGCACTTACAAACGGAAATCCTGTTAGCTAAAAACTAATTCGCTCATGAAACTTTTTAGTACATATAAGATTACCAAAAGCTTTGAAAACTCTACTCTATTATTTGAAATTTTTCTAATAATTGTGAATCATATTCGGCGTGTTGCTAATTAATCCAAATAGTGTCTCTTTTTTGTCTTCAGTGGCAAAATCGCATTTACTACGCTTTTGTAGAAAGCTTATTTCTTCTATGCAATAATGTTAATTTATATCTTATCGTAAAAAAAACAATGTCAAAAGACTAAAAATATTGTCTAAGTTTGGCCTTCAAGTGTTTTTCATTTTATTGATAATTTATTAGTTTCTCCAAATGTGTAATAAATAAATAAATTTTATTTTTTGTCTGTTTCTTTTTAATTTTTATTATAAAAAAGACCCAAATAGGTCTTTAGAGAACGAATCTAGATGGCTGGCGCCTCGTTCCTAATATCAGATGAGTTCGCTGAAACCTAATTTGCGTACATGTTACATACAATATTTTTTTTGCAAAAGCTCTTTAAATTAGTAATTAAGAAATTTTTAATTAAAAAATTACTCTAAAGCAAGATTTCGTAGTAGGCATTACTATGTAATACGTGATGGTGTAGCTTTCGGTTGTTTATAAATAAAATAGATTCAACCGTAAACAAAACTAATCTGCTAAAATGTTACTATGGAATCTTTAAGGCCTAGGCCGCTAAAACATTTTACGGATTGTTTACGAATTGAATCAATGAAAATCGAAATTTGGTAAGTTCAATAAGACTTTACAACAAACAATTTAGTAGTTGAATTTGGGCTCTATGTGGTTATGATCAGCAATAACCTACGAGTAAAAAGACATTGAAGTACATTATAAATATCTACCTTTTTCAGGTCGTGTTATGAATGAATACCTCGATACCTACTATTGCTTGTGTTCAGGAGCAGTCAGCAAGTGGAAGCACTTGAATCATGTAGTTCCTAAACGGTTGGTAGTAACCATCAGTGATCCGTTTGGTACTGGCATTTTTGCTTCCGTTGCATATGATTATATTTAATCTGTAGTTTCGATGTGTTCTTGTATTTTTATGATAGTTTGCTCTTGATTCGAGAGGTGTTTGAGAGTGATGAGTTCACACTGAAAGATTGATTTATTTTTTGTAGTCCTTTCTATTTTTTTGAAATCAATTAGGGTTGGAAAACCTTGAATTGTGTTTAGTTTTAGAATGCGATTCTGTCGGTTCTGTTTGTTGTGGATAAGTTTTCCTTTCCCTTTTTTTTCTTCGTTGATGTTGATAGAGTTTTTCTTCGTATTCAATTTTTGAAAACGGGGTTCTGGACCGCCGTTGTACTTTTTCTTTATGTACATAACCAAGCCGGATAATATTCGAAGATTTACGAAACACCTCCCAGCAGATGCTCTCCAGGGTCTCCTTGAAGAGACGGATTGCACCGCAACCGGTCTTAGGTAAAGTGCAGTTCATCGGCTAAAAATTCTAACACATAATAGTACAACATTGCAATCTGGGTCCAGCGTTCCATCTAAATTGGTTTTCTCCGGTATAGAAACAGCACCTGCTAAATCACACATTGGTTCAACTGCGTTTAATATTAATAAAAGTAAGTAAGATTTTTTTAAATATAAAATTTATGGAAATTTTGTCGATCACCAGCACTACTGCTGACTCAAAATTGTGTGTTTAACAGAATTTTTATGCTGGTAAATTTAAATCTTAATCGGAATTCAAATTTGTTGTTCCCGCATTTATGTAGTTTGTTACAGCTGTTTCGCCTCTACGAGCAGATCTGCTTCGCAGCAGAGAATCTTCCGTGGTAAGTCTTTTTCTACTTTTTAATTTCCGTCTCCAGTTGTTGATCCTTGATCAGCTTACAAATCTTTAACATCATCTTTGCTGAGATTTATTTAATTTATTAATATATTTAGTAGAGGACAAGTAGTAAGACTTTTTTAGTTTGCTAATTTAAATCCTATTAAACAGTTACTTTTGCCAATTTTTTTATTACTTCAAATTATTGTGTTTGCTATTATCAACTAATTATTCAGGTAGCTGGTTTGCCATAATCAATTTTTTTTGTATTTGATCTTTTGTGGCTTTTAAATAAAAACACAGACGCCCTGTTATTGTTATTAATTTCTTGTTTTTTTCTTTCAATATATGTAATGACTCCTCAACTTCACCCGAGGCCACCCACTAAGTCTAGCCGGTCTAAGACCAGTAGTATCTTAGTTAATCTAGAGTTAATATTATGTGTAACGCAAGGTTACGCTACAGTAGTTACTTAGTTACTTAGTTACTTACTTACTTACTTGCTTACATAGTTACTTACTTAGTTACTTACTTAGTTACTTACTTAGTTACTTACTTAGTTACTTACTTAG
>VTPC01003131.1:48744-78849 GCA_011009095.1 Ignelater luminosus
ACTTAGCTACTTACTCAGCTACTTACTTAGCCATTTACTCAGCCATTTACTCAGCCACGTACTTAGCTACTTACTCAGCTACTTACTTAGCCATTTACTCAGCCACTTACTGAGCCACTTACTAAGCAACTTACTCAGCTACTTACTCAGCCACTTACTCAGCCACTCACTCAGCCATTTACTCAGCCACTTACTCAGCCACCTACTTAGCTACTTACTCAGCTACTTAGTTAGCCATTTACTCAGCCACTTACTCAGCCACCTACTTAGCTACTTACTTAGCTACTTACTTAGCTACTTACTTAGCTACTTACTTAGTTGCTTACTTGCTTGCTTGCTTGCTTACTCTCAGTGGCATATTCTAACAATGTAAAAAAACAATATATATACATTTGCGCTTATTAAATGAGTTAAAGTTTTGCCATCAATAGAAATAAAAGCGCTAAAAAACATTTCATGATTTGTAATACACCAGGGACGTACCAAGGATATATTGATTATGAAAATTAATTGTAGAAATACATAAAAATGCTACAAGTGCCTTCGCATTAATTCCGTGGTGGTCCGATCTATATCGTCTGTTTACAGGTCACATAGCAAGTGCTGCAATAAATCGAATCAAATCATGGTTAAATTTGGATTATAAAATGCTACTAGGCATTGTAAATATAATATAATAATGGAAGGAAGCTTCACGATATCTGATCTGCCAAGAAGGTTTCCCGCTGGGTTCACCACCACGAAGAAGCTCGACTCCTACTACGAGTGCTGTCTTTTGCTTTATACGAACCAAGGGTCCCAATAGTTATTTCTAGAAACAAGAGGTTTTTCCGTATCTCAAAAATGGCCACGTGAACAGATATATGGTACATACTATATTTCCAGTAAAAATCCATTCTTATAGTTAGTTCCCCATTCAGATTTACTTATCTAAATCTAAATATAAAAATAATAAATTAAATTCTCAACGCTCAATCTTGTGACTGAATTTCACTGCCTAAAATCATTCTATCATTGCACTGCCATCAGAAAAAGCACGTGCTATCTATTTTTAATTTCCTACAAGATATCAAAAATCCATAAAAATGCTGCCTTTTTTCCACTTGACCTCACTGGGTTGTTTTTGCTTCTAAAAACTAAAACGAACCAATCGTGAAGTCTATGAAAACCTTGAGAGACTCGAAAATCTGTTGTCGTGATGAACAAGACTTGTTTTACTTATTTCAAATTTATAAAATAATTAATAAAATAATAGCTACATCGCGTGGTACGCAAATTCTTAAGTTACGCAATTTGCCACGCGTTCCATAGCTTAATTGCATGCAATTTGAGCACTTGAAAGATTTAATCCTCATTGCTGTCATTGAACTGTTACTTAAAGGTTGCACATGTAAGATGTTTTATAACAACAATGACATATTTAACAAGAAAAAGTTTAACACGAAATGCACTCTAAATGCGAATTACGTAAAACGCTAAGAAGCTGCAAGAAAGCTGTTTTGTTTCCCCAGTGAGTCACATTTTGTACATTTTAGAAATACCCTCCCAAATTAATAAATCTTAAATAGAAAATGATAATTGCATCAACTTTCATTTTGGAATATTTGTTGTTTGTCCTGCTCTTTATCGTAACTGGTGAAAGTAGTAGTAAGCTGTTACTTAATGCATATATTCAAGAAAATACTCGAAGCGTTGAAGAAATTATCATCTATTAAAAACAATAATTACATTTTTTTCCTGTTTCCAAAAACAAATCTCATCTAAAGAGATTTCTAATGTTTACATATAATTGTATGGTACATTCAGAAATATCTGTAACCAGATACTATTAATTTTTTTTCCAGAAAACTCATAAGTAATATGGGTATTATATAACTTTTTATGATTCCAAGTTCAATTGTACTAGATACATTTTTAAAAGGCCAGCAAAAATTGAGTTTGCAGTATTTAATGGTATTATAAAGTGGGGATGTTATTCGAATTGGTCCTCTCCTTATACTTTCATTATAACAAGAACCATCTTAAGCGATTAAACTCTTGTATCAAACTTCTGTTTATCAGTTTTAGTTTTTTCACTAATTGAGTGGATGGTATTTTTAATAATACAAAATGAGAATTTACTTTGAATTTGATTACAAATTGTTGCATGTTTTGTGTATTTTGATTATTAGTGTTAATAGTCAAGATAATGAATTGGGTAAGTAATTTTTATTTTATTCAATATTTATATTATTTATTTATCATTGACATATATTCCTTTTACAAAATTACTTTATGTAAAGTATTTTCCTTGTATTGCAAAACTGCAAATATTGAAATTGCATAAAATTTAAAATGTCAAATTTATTTTGCCGGTGTATTTCATAATAATATATCCTTAGATAATTTTTGTTACAATTTTGATTTTAGCAAGTTACTTCAGAAATTGCCGTAAAAGTGATTCGAAATTTGATAGTTGCGTTAGAGATGGCCTTAATGAAGCACGGAAGTATTTTAAGACAGGTAAAGATTTTTTTTTAGTTTTTATATTTTATTGAAGAAGCTTAATTAGGATAATGTTTTTTGGGTCGAGAAATTCTGCTAGCATTTTTGTTGTTTAACCTTTCTTAATGAAATGTTTAAAATTTGAAAGTAGAGTAACTTTACTAGGAAATATTCTGCGAAATGAATGTTTATAAAATAATAAACTGTTTTCTAATAAAGAAAAGTAAAAAAGACTAAATAAAGGTTGTTAGCATTTTAACAAATTTGTTCTTTTCAATTTTATTTTTGGCATTCAGTTCTGTGCAACTTCGACATTAACAAATCTTCATTCTAGAAAGGTTCTAATTTGAACAACAATTTTGTTCTTGCGGTAACCAAGGAAATTTACTTATTGTTTGGATATTTTGATCACGAAATAAAGTATTTTTCTTGATCTTTAATCGTTTCATAACATTTTAGTTTCGGGTAATGTCTTTTTTGATTAAAACTATTTTCTCCAAGCCTTTTTAATTCATATATACTACATTTAAGTAATTAATGTTTGTATTAAAAACACTTTTATATTAATATTACTATAGTAACCATAGTTTTTGTATAATACTCCCTAATAAAATAAAAAATTATTCGTGATCCTAATATTATGAAAATGATATACTTTAATCAAAGTACAGAACTGAAAATAACATATAAAAATTAAAAAAAAACAAAAAACAAAAAACTCAACAAATATTCCTCAAGGTGTCAAATGGCTATCAGTAACCGAGCAAATAAAAGTAAATGATGCTGTAAAAAGCAAAGAGGTACCTTGCAACAATAAAATCGAGATGATAATTAGATTGAAACAAGAAGTACAAAGTAGAAGCAAATCGAAGAAATGTTAAATTTAACAAATGATAATAACAAGAAGTTATTCAAATTAAAGTGAAATCAGTTGCTTTTATAACATACATAATCTATAAACACATGAATTAATTAAGTTACGTAAAGCATTATCATAAGTTCTTTGCGCCGGCTTAACTCAGTTAGCGGTCTTTGGTCGTGAATAAGGAGCGCAAAAATAAATGCAAATCCTAGCCAAACACGCATGTAAAATCTTCTATGTATGTTCTACGGCTTTGAGTTGCAACTGAAATGCTTGATTCAAAGTTTTTATACTCCAACATTATCTATGAATTAATCAAAGAGAAATGGAATTTATCAGAATGAGAATCGATGGCACGTGAAAGATTAAATGCCCTAGTTAGTGTGTATACAATACAATGTCGCAAAAAACTATGAAGAAATACATTTCTTTAAAATCTCTTTAATAAATTTTAATCGGAATTATTTTTGATCACAGAATTGCTAAAACTGGAAATAATATCTTTATTGTCCTTGAAAGAAATCTTTAAAACAAGTACTGGAAGATTCAAGATTCAGGATATCTTGCAGGATGTGATTGCTGACGTTAAGGGCTAAGTTTTAAGTGAAGTTTGATGCCACACATTGAAGAGATTCTTTTTGTACACAGTAACAAGACTATGCTACTATATCGCAGATTATGTATTACGAAACAATGCAAAACTGCTTAACTGTTTTTGTTCAGACACAATCGTCTTATGTACATCTTTAGCACTGCTGCAGTTAATCCATCTCAGAAACGTAAATCTTTCTGGCATATGAGCTGCTTCTGCGTTCTACCACTCCAAAAGTCCCCGTGCCATGGATATCTAAAGCTTTTTAAGATTAAAATAAAATAAAAATGCTTATCACACAAGCATAACAAAATAAAATAGAGTGCAACTTTTTGTCAACCTTGTAGAGGTTTTTTAGCTTATCGAATCTGTCGACATAATCCACGTAAGCATTATAATGTTGAATATCTGAGGATATGGAATGTCTTTAACAGCTTCTCCTGGAAGCTGTTTCTATAATGAAAGAGTCGTGGTAGTTATCCAGAAATAGTACACTTGAGTGCAGCCAATCTATCAATCTGACTTACCACGTTGCATATCTCTGCCTAACTTTAATTCAGAATACTTTTTTCCGATACTTTTAGACAGTTCCGCAGAAGTATATTCTGCCTGCCAATAAGTCCTAGAATTCGACATTATTAAAATAATTGTCAAAAAGAACTTTATGGTTTTTTTCTATCAGACTTCGTGTAGGATCTCTGTAGGACAACTCTTTGACCTTATGATTCTGTTTTGTTGGTTCCATGAGCATGTACTACTGACAAATGTTGCTGCGCCTTTTGAATTTAAATTGCGATTTGTTATTTTTTATTGAGCAGAAAAATGTTTCCAGTAGTTTAGATTGAAGCCGTCTTATTTTACAGAACTTGTCAGAATTTGCTTGACCTGCTTTTGGTTGTCGTTCAGATGAATATTACTCACAATCAGTAACCAAGCAAACCGGTCTCTCGAAATAACCGAGCTAATAAGTGGGTTTCTTATAGATTCGTTAGATGGCCCGTAGTTTCTGGAATTAGGTAATTGTTTCATACCCGTGATCACATTTACGCCAAAGAATTTTAATTTCATCGTCAGGAGTGGGGTGATGTTTTTCCTTCGTCATATTTTTAAATACAGTATATAAATTGGTTTGAAACAGATTAGATATTCGGGAAACAAGCACAAGAATATATCGGGCAAGTACGAGCCTTTGATGTCTTCCTCAAATAACTTGACATTACTGGGTGTTTCATCTACACCTATAATATCTAGTGCAAGTGTAAATAAATCCGTCTGATTCATAGCGTCCTGGTAGTTTGGCAGAGCGAATGTAACCTAGTGGTTAGGTACCATTGATAACCACACAAAAATGCAACATATGACATAAGCAAATCTGCAGTGGGCTCTCCATCTAAAAGTGTTTTCAAGTTTCAAAAGATTTTTCACCTCTTAAGGAACAGAGAACGAACAGCCCGAGATTGAGAAAAATGAAAACTTTGCAAAACTCATGATTGATATGTCTCGATAATCACAAGACAGATTTAGTGTTAGTCTCATGTGGGATGTAAGTACATCGTCTATAACAATCTTTAACGATGGAAGCGCCTCCAACTGGTGAAAATAGAAAAATCTGAGTCGATCAGACATACCAGCACAGTTAAATTTAGATCCATAGGCGTTGATCAGTTGGGTTCGAAAATGAATTTTTTGAAGATATATATCGAAATAGAGTTTAACGACGTTCTTATACCTGGGTATATGTCTGCAAACCACTAAACTACCAAAAGTATTTGTTTGTCCGCTGGCAAAACGACATAGTTGTGTTTGGAGATTTGTAAGGAGGGAACCTCTATACAAGTTATTTTTGCAAAATAATTTTGGTAACAAAAAACAGACGAACGCTAATATTGATGAAATTTGGAAAATTGCAAACTATCGCAAAAAACACCAAATACTTATTTACCGATCTCTATGAGATTCGAGATGGTGACAGAATAAACCCTGCAAAAGAGACTAAGTAATGGTTTCGTTCAGTCGTAGTATGTTTTTTTACCTACACTTCGGTAAATAGTAAGAAGTATCGTTTTCAGGATATCCCCAAAACGAAATATCGCTTCAAGGAACTTTTTGCCCTGAATGGTATTTGATTGCACAAAGGATGAGTGAGGTATCGACGATTTTTCTTTGCTTTTTGTAAAATTGAATCTTTAGTACCTTTGAACCATACTAGCTGGCCATAATCTTCTAAAAATCGGTTTTCTTATAACACATCGTTCAATAAGTCCCGAGACTAACAACTAAAACAACATTTTTTTTTTCAAAAATCATTTTTATTCATCAATATAATCTCCTTTTAGAGTGATACAATCTTTCCAACGCCTTTCCAACATTTCTATACCATGTTTATAGAAGGATTTATCCTTTGCTTCAAAATAGGCTTCAGTTTCGGCAATGACCTCCTCATTCGAGCCAAATTTTTTTCCCTGGAGCATTTTTTTGAGATCAGCAAAGAGCCAGTAGTCGCTGGGGGCTAAATCTGGCGAATACGGGGGGTGGGGAAGCAAATCAAAGCCCAACTCGTAGATTTTTGCCATTGTTTTCATGGACTTGTGGCATGGTGCATTGTCTTGCTGAAAAAGGATTTTTTTCTTCTTCATGTGCGGTCGTTTTGCTGCGATCTCCTCCTTCAAACGTACCAACAAGTCAATATAATAATCACTGTTGATCAATTTACCTTTTTCCAGGTAGTCAATGAAAATGACGCCATGTGTATCCCAAAGAACAGACGCTATGACTTTGCCAGCAGATTGCTGCGTTTTTGGACGCTTTGGGCGGCTTTCGCCAGCCATGCGCCACTCAGATGATTGCCGATTCGACTCCGGAGTGAAATGATGTATCCATGTTTCATCCATGGTCACGTATCGACGCAGGAAATCCTTTTTATTGCGAGTAAATAGCGATAAACAGCTCTCTGAATCGTCGATTCGTTGCTGTTTTTGTTCCATTGAAAGCAATCGCGGCACCCACTTGGAAAAAACCTTTTTCATGCTCAATTTTTCATGAAGGATTGTAAATACGCTTCCAGATGATATCTGTGTCATTTCTGCAATCTCACGGACCTTTACTTTGCGATTTTTCATTACGATTTTGAATACTTCACTCACATTTTCCGGTGTAACGGCTTCCAAAGGCCTACCCGAACGTTCCGCATCGTTTGTGTCCGTACGACCACGTTTAAACTCAGCATACCAACGACAAATCGTTGATTTGGATGGAGAGGAGTCCGGGTAACGTTTCTCAAGCCATTGCTGGGCTTCTACGGTGTTTTTACCCATTAAAAAACAATGTTTTATCAACACGCGAAACTCGCTTTGTTCCATTTTTCAAACAAATTACAAAGTGACTTTACTCTAACCTCGATAACTCTGCTGTTTGTGGTCCAATCGACGTGAAATTTTTACACGTTTCATGTGAAGGTTCGCACTCTAGGGAAACGTGGCTAGTTTGGTACTACTAGCACCATCTCTGGGTTAGTCTCGGGACTTATTGAACGATGTGTTACTTTGGAGTAATAGCTGTAATGACTGTAATCGGAAAACACCCAAGTTGATTATCCAAAAAGTGAGAATAATTAAGAAACTCTTTATTTCCAAACAACTGGGTACCTATGGCTGGTTTTTGACCCCATGAAGTACATCCTACTGGTTATTGCTGAAAATCATCGACAATAGATGGTGTTAAATTCTGGAAATATGACATAAAAGGTGATAGGCAATGGTTACAAACAGTGTTATCAAACTGAGCAATAGATCTCCAAATATGATAACTTTATAACTTTTCGACGATGACTATCAATGTTTTATTTTCTGCCATTCTGGCAGGAGGCCGTTCACCACTCTAACACTTCTTCGGCATTGACAGTAAAGCATATTGGTTTTTAGGGGCCGTACTCCCTCTTATTTAGGTGGTGTGGGGAAGCGAACGCGAAGATTTGTGCAAACTGGTGGCAGCGCGGCGGGGTTGGGTTGTGATGGCGATTGAGTCGACCGAGACGTCAAGGCGCTATGAGCAAATATCGGTCGTATGGTGTCCCGCTGCCCGTTTATTTATTTTTGATTAATGCTGAATCGCATTTTGAAAGATTCGCTCGACTCACCGTATTTAATTTCTAATTGTTTTGAGAAAAGACAGTGCAACTTACTCAATCCAAATGCGAGCTTTTTATTGAAATATAGATATAAGTAATCATTATAGGATTAAGCAGAATCTTTGAAAGAGTTTACAGATTTATTTATTGCAATCTGTATATTCGTAGGATTACCTCAATATGGTGTAGCTCCCTTTGATCCATTTTACGCAAAAGAAGTTCCACAAAAAATGGGTGGCCCCAATTTAAACTACAGGTTATTGCTAAAAAACGTTTATGAATCTGGTTGGACTGTTTCTCAAGTGACGCATTTTAGGTAAGTATTCCATATTTACTCATTGTTGTTTTACAGTTGTTTTAAACGTTTTAGGAGTAATCTAGACAAAAATATGATTCAATACACACAGTCTTTCCCTGATAAAAGATTGCAAGGCGAATACGAAATTACTGGTAACATACTAGGATCAAAAATGAAAAATCAAGGAGTTTGGAATTTGACTTTATACGACTTTGTGCAAACTACAACACTTACAAGAAAACCAAGACAAGCAGCAAATGGAACTTTAATATACGATACGCCAATTAAAGCAAAAGTCAACGTTCAGACTTGCAAAAATTTGAAATTACATATAAGTAATCTCTTGAGAGGACGAAGTGTGTTAGGTAAGAACAATTTAAAAACAATCTTTGCATTATACTCTATATAGAGGATGAAGTAGGTCATGACTACTATAGGACGTAATTTTCCCAGCTTATTAGTACTTACTTTAATTGTTTTATTAGCAAATAGTAAAAACCTCGTTAAAAACGTAATGTTGTGCTTGTGGTTAAACAATAATAAAACGAAGACAAACGTCCTTTAAGATTTTTAACTTTTAAATCAATTTTAACCATAATAAATCGTAAGTTAATTACGATTATAAAAATAATTTACTACAAGAAGAACAAAATATTTCTATAGTAATGACTTGCAGAGTTTTTAAAAGACATTTATGAATTTTCTATAATTTCTTGTGTACGACCGATCGATAAATAAGAAATGATTGTGATCACACTCCGTTACCAACATTAAAAATATCATTCACTTTTTTCATTAAAGTAGGTATGCATTGCAATATATTTTTTTATACTTGTAATTTATAAAGCAAGAATCATTTCTAGAAAGACTTATGAAATTATAATTAGATAAAGCCAATGACAACAATTTATTTAACTTTTTAATTATACGTTAGTAGACAGTGTGTACAAACTATCTATTAAATTAGAGGTCTTCATGGCTAAAAATAAATTACACAGAGCCATATATTCTTATTGGAGACTTTTACCTTCTTATTCAGTAGCATCTTCAATTTATAATTGAAAACTTTTTATTGCTATATTTCTGTTATAACATAACTCTTTGAAAGGCTCAACAGTGCTACTTTACTAATTAAATTAAATTACTAATTTGTTATCAATGCAACGGGAAAAGTAGGAATTTTCTAACGGACAAATCTATTGCGGAATTCCTACCTGTAATGATATGCTACAGCAGCACGTTGTTCAAATGCATTAGTTAAAGTTTCAAGAAAGAATCTTACTAGATTTATTTAAAAGTTTGTACATGTGGATGTCCTGAACGGTTTTGAATTTCAATGAGTTAATGACTATGTGTGGTGTGTAATTAGCTTAGATTAATTAATTTAGATTTCTCCCTATGAGTGAGATTTCATTAGAACCTATTAAAATTCCAACTTGAAAGTTTCCGGGCTCTTGGTTGTCATTCTAGGCAGCCACGTATCTGGTCATTCAATGGACATTGGGCAATTTGACTTTTCTAAAGCTGTCTTGATTGTATCATCGTCCTGAAACTTTCTTCTCCGAAGGCTTTTTCAGATTTGGAAAAAATAGCAATCGGAGGAGACCTGCAGACCAATCCGCAGTCCCAAATGGCTAGCTTCGCAACTTCACTGGTGTGCACTTATGCATTATCGTGCAATAGAAAAACAGTCCTCCGATGTTTACCACAGCGCTTCTCTTTAATGATGCTCTTCAACCTTACTACCAGATTAGCATAACATTGATCTATCATTGTGGTTTTCGGTGATAAATAGTCAGTGAGCAAAATACCGTCACAATCTCATAATTGCTTGCATCTTAAATTTCCTTAGTTACATTCATCCCAGTAAATCCACTACAGATTCCTTTTTACTTTTTGTTTTACTTTCACGTTTCATCATCGAATACTTTGCGGCTAATAACTTCTTGCTCACTACCTTAACACATTTCTACAGATTTGCTTGAATTCGCTTTTGTAAGTCAAACACTGAAAACATTCTGGGGATCCACCTCGCGCTCACCTTAAACATACCCAAGACGTTATGCACGTTATGTTGAAGCCCATCTCAGCTACTATCTGCCACGGTTTTAATCGCCCATCTTGAAAATTAGATTTTTAACTTTTTTTTGCATTTTCTTCAGTGGGGCACGTTGTCGGTCTTCCAGATCAAGGATCATTTTCAATGGAATAGCGATCTCTCTAATAAGTCTATTATACAGGGTGTTTGGTTCATCGACGTATATCCGAAAAGGGGTGGTGGAAGACTTGATTTGGAACGTATCTAACCTAATATACTATTATACAAAGTGTCACGGTTTTTGAGATATTGTCATTTTTCATAATTTCACTCAATTGGACGTATTTCGGCATTTAAATGTGAACACCGCACTAATGGAAACTTTTAGTTTGAAGGTAATGATAATTTTATAATCTTCCATAGCTCTTCTATCAATTTTAGTCATTTCCATCCACTCCTACAAGTGATTAAACAAATTAGACCCGGAGAAAGTTAAAAAAATTATGACCCTAAAATTTAGCTTTTACTTCATTAGGCTATAAAAAAGAAAAATGCAATGCGTAATTATGTTCAAACATTTTTAAAAACATCCTTGTTCTTTGCCCTTTAAAATGACGTATGACACTTTTAACCACCTGCAGATTCTTAGGACTAACAGGCGACTTGAATACAAAGGAACCGTTTGGCCGCACAAAAGCAAATACTTGATAACACATTATTAGTTGTCGGTTTGGCTTAAGAGTTCGGCAAATCCCTAAGAGGCCCCTAAACCTCAAGTAGCCACTTTTGAGTGTTTTCAGCCATGGACAGATAAAAATTATATATTACTATAAAGCATGGTTGGAGGTCCTCCAAAGAATCTCGAGGGAAGGGGCTTGTAACGTGACCTTGCGTTACAAAAAAAAATACTTACATAACTAGGAGCAAGCCTGCTAGCTCAAAGGTTGCCTTAGGTGAAGATTCAGTTATACACACAATAAAACAGAAATGATTTTACGACAGTATATTGATAATAAAATAAACAAATTAAATGAAATAGTCAAAGAGAGCACAGGGTTCTTACGAGGGTGGTCTGAAAAGTTTCCGACCTAACAAAGATACAAGACATTTTTTCTGAAAATTTTTTTTTATTTTTCAACATAGTCTCCTCGTAACTCTACACACTTCTCCCAGCGATGCTCCCATCTCTGTAACCCGTCCAAATAGTACTCGGCATTTTTTTCTGCAAAATAATTGTTCACGAAGGTGATTACCTCTTCATTTGACGAAGAAAAAAAACTTTTCCGAGGCAATTTTTAGATGAGGGAACAAAAAGAAGTCACTTGGGGCTAAATCTGGTGAGTAAAGCGGATGGTCAAGCAGTTTAAACCGTAATTCGTGGATTTTCGCCATGGCAACCGCTGAGGTGTGTCTTGGTGAAACAGGATTTTCTTTTTCTGCAAATGTGGCCGTTTTTTCGCAAGTTCTGCCTTCAGCTTGTCAAGTAATGATGCATAGTATACTCCTGTAATGGTTTTTCCTTTTTGAAAATAATCGATTAAAATAACTCCATGACTATCCCAAAAAACAGTCGCCATCACTTTCCCAGCCGAAAAAACAGTTTTTGCTTTTTTTGAAGCCGGTTCCCCCTTTGCAGTTCACTGTTTGGACTGTATTTTTGTTTCGGGCGTATAATGGTGTATCCAGGTTTTATCTACAGTAAATAATCGGCGCCAAAACTGCGCCAAAAGAGCGTTGGAAATATTCATTCGAACACGTTTTTGGTCTAACGTGAGCAAACGCGGCACCCAACGCGCGGACAGCTTTCTCATGCCTAAATGTTGATTTAATATGTGACAAACACGTTCTTTTGACATGTTCATAACCTTAGCTATCTCTCTCACTTTAATTCGGCGGTCGTCTAGCACCATTTGGTGAACTTTGGCGATGTTTTCGTCGGTAGTTGCAGTCTTTGGACGTTCCGAACGTTCATCGTCTCCCAAGCTCTTACGGCCACGTTTAAATTCAGCAGCCCAAAATTTCACTGTGGTAAATGATGGTGCAGAGTCCCCATACACAGAATCCAAGACGTATTGCCTTTCAAAAACAAATATTTAATGACAGCTCGATACTCGATTTTGTCCATTTTCACAAAAAAAACTCACATCAACTCACTCAAACGACTGATACATAAAAACTGCGCGTCCAAAATGGCTGAAACTTTGCTGAGTAACTGTCAACAGATGAACAACGAAATTCAGTAGCTTTTATTTACGAGTGCTGCCATCTTCACGTTGAGGTCGGAAACTTTTCAGACCACCCTCGTATACAGTGAAACAATTGAGAAGAAGAAAAATTATGCAAGACAAAATTAATTAGGTCAAAAATTTATTGCATTAAATAGATGCAACCTTGTAACTTTAAATTTTTATGAAGATTTAACATACATTTTTCTTTAACAATAAAAATTCTTATCATACAAGCCAGTCGCATACACTAAAGAACTGAAAAATTTTATCAATTGGCCTTTAACAACGCAAAGTTATTAGAAAAATAAATCCAATACGAAATGTTTTAAGTTAACTATAAAACGTAATTTCTGATTTACAGTTTTAATGAATGAAAGATACAACACAGTAGCTTAAATTCAAACCCCTTAAATTTAGTAGCAAAAATTTATTAAACAACCCCAATTAAATGAACACCCAAAAAAATCTATAAATACTTAAGAAACGACATTGAAATTTAAGGATATCATTAAACACTCATCATAAAATTTAATCCTGGAGTCGAGTAGTACTACTGGACACCCATGTCTGAAATCTTAAATTCAAAACGAACAAGAAAATGTTCAACATCGCTTCAGTAATACCAAACCAAATTAACTAAGATAAAATTTTTCAAGAAACTTTTCTTTAAACAACAAAATTACTTGTTTAAACAGCAAGATAAGGTTTTAAAAAAATTTAAAGGAACAACGGTTTTATTGTTAACTTCATAAAAAAAGATTTTATATGATAACCCGACAAAAAATATTTATTTGTTCAATACAAATTTTATATGAATTCAAAAATTAATAACGAATTGTTATATTAGCACTCCTTAGTTGTGAACATGAAAACGATCCCCAGTCAGACATCGATCCAGATTCGGAAATCTCGGTCTCCTCTGAAGGTTTTCCCCACGTAAAGGAAGTCCAGGTCTGGCGCCAGCAGCTAAGATTACTCCACATACATGAAGAAATGACCCCGCAGGAAGCCGTGACTTCTCCAAGGAATTTAAATTTTTAGAACTTTCCCCAAAGGCTTCAATAGGAGTTCTCTCATTAAAAAAAAGGCTAAATAAAGAAACCCAAAGATGCATGAGCAAGAGAACAACAACAAGAAGGTTAACCTTACCCTAGGATTTAGGCCTTTTTTAACACATACTCGCGATAGGGTTTAAACGCGAGGACACTACACAGCTCTCCCCGGAAAGCATTCCCGTCCAGACCAACAATCCAAGATACAAATATATTTAAATTTAAGAAGAATGTTATACCCAGCGTTTCATTATCAGAATTAAAATTAATTAAAAGGAAAATTTTTAACTCAAGATGAAATAGTAAGTGAACGGAAATTAACGGGAAATTTAGCACCCGCAACTCAAAGTTGTTACAGGCTATAGAACACTTATATACCATATGAGGGGTGGTAGCCAAAATTACACAAACATTTATAGTTAAAGAAAATATTTAATACATTCCACAAAAACTACATATGATTTCTTGAACTTATGAACACAACTCTTAGGAATGCCAGTCATAGCAGCAATTTCACAAACTGTAATGCGACGATCTTCCCTAATCAAACGTTCGACAATTGTGCAGTTATCATCCGTGTGCGAGGTCCTTGGTCTGCCTCTTTTCTTCTCCGAATCATCATTCAGCTCCGTTCGTCCATCTTCAATTTTTGCACCAAACGCTGACTTCTTTTTAGCTTGAAACGTTCGGACCATAAACGCCATGTAATCTGCAATGAATTTCGCTCTGATTAACTCCTTCGGCTTGCAAAAATCTGATAACTCCACAAATGTCACACTTTGAATACTCTCCTATTACACACGCCATGTTTGTTTGCTTCCCGGAAGCTAAATTAAGTCTTGAACAAAACGACGCTCCACACTTTGCTACTACACGCATGAACGTATATAGTCATGCAAATGGTGCCAATATTGCGCATGCACAGTTTATATCTTTTATATCGGACAATCTTGGTGATGGATGGAATGAGGTATTCTACAATGCATATAAATCAGTAATTTTCTTCTCCGTGTAACAAACTTAGTATTATCTAGAAATACCAGAAAAACAGGCAAAAATGTGTAACATCTTGTCAAAAACACATACAGTTTGTAAGGTGCAAGGTACCTCCATTCAAACATATTAAGACTGTTATCTCGATAGGTGTAAGATGTTCTAAAGTACACACTCATTGAGGTCAGAATTATTAAAACAATTCTGTATTTAAAACTATGACTATATTTGAGTTAATGACATTTTTTAAATGAAGAAAAGAAAGGTTTGTGTAATTCAAGATTAGAGTAGAATTTTGGGCTCTTGAACATTATAACGAGCTATCACATGCATTACCACGTGTAGTAACAAAGTGGTGTTTATAAGCTCCAATTCATTTTTTTAATACAATTATTGAAATTAAGGTACGGGGACATCTGTGTGATTGCGTTCTTTTGATATTAAGAAAACGATACTTAAGAGATAATAAACTAATTTCGTAAATTAATGTAAGATTGTGTTCCAATTGTCAAACTGTAAATATGGATCTTTTTTGTAATATTTGATTTTCTTGTTTCTTTTAGAAAGCATGTTGGATCAAATCATCAACAGTGCATGGCAACCAGGTTTTGCTGTTTTAAGACCACTTATAAACGACTTAGTAAGTACAGCGTTTACTGATATTTTTACAAATTCATTTCAAAATTTTCCATTTAACGAGATAATACACTAGTCTGAGTTAGAATGTTTTTACCTCTTTTAATTACTCGTTTGCTTTAACCCTTTATTGGTAAGAGTTACCTTATTAGTATGTAAGACTATAGTGTTTATTGTTATTCTAATCTTAATATGTATTTTCCTTTCTTTCCTTTTTTCCAGTTATTAATTTTTTTAAATTCTTTTATTAATTAATAAATAAGTTGTTTAAATTAAGTGACTTAACTGTAATTTAGAAAAGTTTTATTTTGTGCATGAGATATGGGTAGTTGCTCCATATTTCCTTTTCTAGGTTATATGAATTTTATCTTTTTATACATTGTTTTATATTTTTATTAAATATTGAAATAAAAAAAGTTACAATGTTTTTGGTTATTATTAAATGGCTTTTCTTCCTGTAATTAACCTACTACATTCAGATGTATACGAGATGCTGTAGAAATTTTTTACATAACATTAATGTTTATTAACACAGTTCATTTATTTCAGTAATTATTCAACTATTTCTATAATACTTAAAGGTAATTATATAAAATTGTTAAATAAGAAATCATAATACATAACCACCTTTTGTTAAATGCAACCTTTTACGTAAGAAATAAAAACGCTTAGTTCAAGGTAAAGCTACAGCTGCATTATAACATGTAGATAACAAAATGTTAAGTAAGAAGAATTTACTTGGCAAGATAAAATGTAATAATGCGACAGTTTATAATAAGTTACAAAATATTGAACAACAAAAATTGTAAACTCCTTTTTGTATTATTTTGAGAAAATAAATTTTTTTTAAAATCAATACGAATCGAAACAAAATTAGGTCAATACTAATTTCCGACGTTGCACTGTTCGTCCAGCCAGTTTTCCAATACTTTCTTTCGCAAATAATTTAATGCATCGTAATAACACTCATAAGAAAGTATAACAAATTGCATTTGCTAGGTTACTATCGGTGATATGATAACCGTGATGTAGTACATTATAATTATTTGTAACCTGAGTACTACACTTTACAATTCCTTTAATTACATCATAGGATAGGTATTCTTTCATTTAAACAATGCATTCGGCTTCCTACGTTTTAATTATCAAATTAAATTAATTATAAAGGAATTAAGAAGACTTTCTCCAGGATTAGATATTAAAAATATTAACGCAGGTAAAATAAGATAAAAATTAACATACGTTATCATGGCTTTAATAATGCGTGTAAAATAAAATCTTGTAGAATTTAAAATTACTAGCTATTAGACGCTGCATGACAAATTTGTAAAAAAGAAGTTATAAATAAAAAAGAGATGGGTTTTAATTAAAATTAAAATGTACTTGTGTAAGTTAACTTTTTATGCCACTGTATACTTCGTTCAGACTAACGATAATTCTTTATTTTTTAATAGTAGTCATAATATTTAAGATTTAATTTTAAAATAAGTATGTTTTAGTTTTAATATTTTTTTAGGTTTTGTTACGTTTTGTAACTACGATATGTAGATCACCCAAAAAGACTTACCCTGACTTTTCAGTCGGTGGCCTTGGGCATAGATAAGGAACAGAAGCATAAAAGTATACTAACAACCGATGTAATGTTCAAGAGCATTAAATCAAATAACCATACCTCGGAAACATTTGAAATACAATAATGTTAATTTTTCTTGTTATTCTATAAATAACGTGGTTTTTGAAAGGATACGCAACACAAACATACACTTACAATGGTTACTATTGCCAAGAGATAAGCTGTTCTGACATTGTCTCCATAGAACAATTACGCAACGAAACTAGAAAGACATTAAAACAAAATGGTGTAAACATAGCGGATCTCGTTTCTCTAATAGTTTGTAAATACAAATTAAACACGTTTAGACTTTCATAGCATCTCAAAAAATTATCTGTGGAGTATTCTAATGTTGTAACATTAAGAGGAAATTATTCGGAAGACATAGGAAACGATGCTCTTAAAGCTATTAAATACATTGCTTTGTTAATAGTTTTAGTTGTCTGCAATTAAATTAAATAATAGGTAGTCGGTTTTCTGTAATTTCTTATACAGGGTGTACTAAGCAAATACTTTATAATTTTAGTTGTCTGTACAAAATCTGTACAAAATAATAATACTCAAGTTATAGAAAAGATTAGCAAGAGTCAGTTATCTTGAAAGTAAGTCTCAGAAAGAACGGCATTTCATTCACTGCTTACTACAAAATCAACTTTTACACTGTTTTTATATCGTTTTAGGTTCTCGAGTTGAAGAACTCTTACTTATACTATACAAAAAGCTTTTGTAAGTCTATTCAATTTTCGGGGATTTGATCTTTGGGCATTGACAGAAATATCTTTCAAGATCTGCCAATTCAAAAGCCAGTTTTAAGCTACAATCAATTTAGATCAATTAAGCGTATCATTTTCGACAACTTAAGATACCTTGGCAAATTATATTTAAGTATAAACCAGATCGCTACAGTAGATGAAATCACTTTTTTAGATTCGATAATTAAAGTGTTAACCTTAGACTACAATAAAATTGCAACTATCAAGTCTAAAGCTTTTGATGGCTTGGCTAATTGATTTAAGAGAAAATTGAATAGACGAGATCAATAAAAGTACTTTTTTGGTGTCCCAATTCAATCTTTACATTTATCTAATGATCAGATAAAAATTCTGAAAAAACATTAATTTAAAATTAAATTTATAGATTTTAACCAGATAAAAGCTATTTAAACTGCAGATTTTGCTAATCAGATCAGCTGATAAACATTGATTTAAGGTTTAATAAAGTATCAAAAATCAAAAGCAATATACTTTCAGGCGCCATATTTGGTAATGAAATAGTAACCGTAGAATCTGATGCACTCAAAGGTCTAACCCATCTTCAAACACTTGATCTAAGTTGAAATAAGTTAGGTAAAACTGATAAAAATTATTTTTTAAGATCTGGTGTTAAATAATTGCAATACAGCAATAATAAAATTCGAGAAATTACAGCTAGAAGCTTTAATGGTTTTTCCCATCTTCACTTTTTGGACTTGAGCGGTAACAGATTAACAGGAACTGTCAAAGTGTCTTTCTTTGTCCCTCTAATGCAAAAATTACATTTATTGAGCTTATGGCCTTTGATGGTCTCAATCTGCTTGAACTTGATTTAGAATGTAATCAAATCATCGGCAACAAGAAGGGTACATTTATAAAGACTTCTATTCAAAGATTGGTTTTAGCCAACAATTAGATCGAAGCTATTGAGGATAAGCCTTTTGCAAGCGCAATACAAATATATTTGATAATCAGATAGCAACTATTGAATCCAAAGCATTTGATGATTTACGTAACCTTCAAAAACTTGATTTAGGATTCAACGAATTAAACAAAATTAAAAGAAATCTTTTCAGGTCTGTACCGTTGAAATCGCTACATTTTGTGTCCAAAAATATATCGAAGCTATCAACTAGCGATTTCGAACAGTTACTTACCAAAGTTAGATCATCTATACTTACGTATAGCTTAAAAATGTTGCTTTTCATAGTTTTTCTTTCTAAACAGATAAGACTTCTTGATAATGGAGAAACCATAAATTTTGGAATAACCAACAGTCAAACAGAGGAAATATTCATTCAAAGATCTCCTTGACCATTCAAAATAGTTGACGTAATATATCTCATACAGAAACCAAACTATTAACCAAATGATAAAGATCTGAACATCCATAGTAGCTCAAAGATCACAAAGCAAAATTGTCAATCATGGAAAAATAGGCTTTTTTCAAGGGATCGTTTCAGCACACTCTACAGAAAGAAAATAATATCCTACAGAAATTTTGGGCGGTCAAGGCGAGCGTAGTTGTATCAAGTACGCAGTAGTATTGCACAAACAGGAATTTTCTAATTGTAGTTATTTAATTGGCAAGAGCGTCTGATAATGTACAAATGAGTAAAAAGTTCTATTAAAATCAATAAAAGTAAATTTGAGTAACAAATTTATTAGCACGTTGTAGCTATACGTTACGTGCTCAAAAGTTTGCCCAAAGTGTAGGATTTATCTTACCATACTAACTGTTAAAAATCTAAACGCTTCCAATTGTATAATTCTGTGTGCACAATACAAATATACTCAGAGAAAGATGAATAAATCGGTAACTGACCTTTAAGAAATCAATTATGTTAATCAAAGACGCCTATTTAATTATAGACAAATGTACGTTTTTGTTTCATCACAGATTCTTACCCCAAAAACACATCAGAGTCAACAAGGTAATGGTTATGATTTCTGCCAGGTAAATAGTTATACTCCAACCAGTTCATCTTACAAGAGCATAAATATGATATTCTTTGTTTAATAAATTAATATCACTCACAAGTTTGCTGTAAAAAATTTCTAGAGCAACTAATAAATAAACACAACATACAAACATAGAAGTTATGGCTCTGATTTTTTACCAATTTATACATAAGTATTTATTGTGTGCATTTCTAGATCTTCCTTTTTCTATATTTTACATTAACACTAACAGTAAAATAAACTGGGACTAAAACCATTATTTAAACAAAAGATCTCTTTTTATAGTTTTTAGTTTTAATTGATTTTAGTTAACATTTTCTATTCTTGAAGCTGCAGTGAATGTTGCATAAAAAAAGTGTAATAAAAGTAAACTACAAATTATAACATTGTACATTCATTCACAACTTTTAAAAACTATGTCATTATCACCCTATTCATTTACACCTATCAGTTTACATTTAATGTTTACACCTACTCTATTTGAAATATTGATTACCTCATAAATTCAAATACACACCCACAAACAAGCACGGTTTTTGTTAATGTCACAATAAAAGCAGTACATACACATCACAATATACGTTATCATATCATTTTAACTTTACATGTTAGTGTAATCAGCAAACAGCTCATCTGACAACTCCCTGAATAATTCATCACAATCTGATAACATTTCACACATGAACCTTCCCATTTTCCATGCATGAATTGTAAAGCATGCTACATACCGAAACCCCAGTCTTAATTTTCAGTGTAAACTAGTATTTGGAATACTTGGCTTAAATAACAAGAGAAAAACACAGTAAGACAAGAAATATTTTATTTTTTCATAAACATGTTAAATTGACATTTTTAAAACATGAATAAAAAAGATTACATATGTAATTATAAAAGTTTAGGTTTTTTTATTGTTACCATTAGCACAAATTATTGCCTATTAGTTATTCTTAATAAATTAATTATGTAGCTGCTTCTTTGTCAGTAGTAACTGGTAGCGTTCCTAATTCATCATCTTCTGTGCCATAAGAGAGCGTTCTGAAATTAAGAGACAAATCAATTTTACATACAACTAAAAATAACTTTTTTAAAATCTGATATGTTGTAAGTATTTATTTGCAGTATTTGATGAAATCTAGGCCTTTGTTACTAACGTATATTCATTCATTGCTAAATTTGCAGCAATAAGAACAATATAATCTTATCTAGAGCATAGATTTATGAATCTTCTAAAAAGTGTAGTGTTAATTTAAAATTTAATCTTAAAACAAACATTGAGTAGTATTAACAACCTTTTTTTTTAAAGACCATCCTAGATACAAGTAAGTTCCATTGAACCCAATAAAACTGATGCAACCTTCTTTGAGAGGTAATCATTATTATATATAAACATAGTGAAGAACATTGCAGTCTGCAATACAAGCTTTTCTAAACATCTTAAAAACACAATTTGTTTTATATCTTTAAATATAATTGGCGACTAGGATGGGATCCAATTTGAAAAGTATCAGAAATCAGTAAAATTCAGAGAAAATAAAAAAGAAATCACACAAGAGAACAATTTAATAGAAGTGTACTCGCTTTTTATTTGAAGAATATCAGGCAATTCACTGAATCATTATAGCCATTGGCCATACTACATGATAAAGTCAAGGTTTCTTCGCCATTACAATATCGTTTCTCTAAACACTTCAGTGTATGAAGATTATGACGATACAACATATAACCTCTGTAAGGTTGTTACTCATACATGAGAGTTCAGTAATTCAGTTAATCTGACATGTATTTGCTTGGTAGTTTTGCTAGATAAAAGAATTAATGAAACGCAAACAATTGAATGGGCCTGTTATAAGACCTTATTTGCAAAAGTACAAGTATGCTGAGAAAACTTTGATTGCTTTTATTCATTCATTCACCCTTAGGTCCAAATAATTCTTTTAAAGAACAAATTAGGTCCTTGTGATATTTTACCAATTTTTACATATCACACAAAAATAAAGATTTGAGAAAACCATTCCCTGAGTAAAGACACCCCAAAAAGATGTGGTTGACATTTTGACTATAGAGACCTGTGGTGCTGTTCATTGCAGATTCTGCTTCTCAATGTAAGCAGTGGCTTTAGGAGTTGTTAGCTCCTCTTCAGCCCAATAAAAGTGAAATAATTCGTGCTGAGACGTAGTTTACTGGTTGAGACATGGCGTTGAGATGAATAGAAAGCAGCGATGTTTAGGATGAATGATTGATGCGGTGGCATCAGACACAACTGAATGAAGTGACCTTGGAGTTGGAGCTAATTACTGATGAATGATGAATTAATGCTAGGAAATTGGTGAAGTAGCGGTCGATGATGTTGACGATCGTCGTTAGACAATGGTGCTGATATGGAGACTGCTGACTTATAGTAACAAAGGTTGAGATTACAGAGAAGTGGAGACAGTAGTTTGTTATATGGAGTGAATGAGAATTGAGAGGAAAGCAGGAAAATTAGTACTAGTCTTCATGTAACATTGAGACCTATGGGCTTACAGCAGCAGTCTCAAGTTTGATCTTTACCTTTGTGACCTCTTTTGTTGACTGTTATATTATTAATCCAAATACTCAGCTATGATGTAAAACAATTCCTATACATTTTCTATTTGATTTCCATAACAACTACCAAAGTGATACTGCATCAACTTGGATACACAAATTACACAGGTCTGCGTTGGTCAAATTGTCTGGAATCTATCTAGTGATTTCAATAGATCTTTTGATGCTGAAAAAGGGAAAGATATTTAAAAAATTCAGTCATGTAAGGTTTTTTTACAAATTGTGGTTTTTTGTTCTATTTATATTGTAAAGGATCATTTTGTAAAACTGTTATTTAAATAAATAAGCATACTATTTTGGTTATGCTGATGCAACAAGTTGTTATTCTGAATATAAATGTAGTGGAATTATGATAAAGAAGTTAAAAGCAGTAATAATTTTATTACACAACTGTAAATACGACCACTTTCATGTCAATAGATGTCTGATCTTTCCTGTTACTGCATGTCTGCCTTCTCACCACCACCATCTCTTTTAGACAGAACATTTAGTTCAGTACCTTCTTTGCAACTGTGGTGTGCATTTGTGCAAGTAGTTTGTAAAAACTTCATTAATTTAATTTATATTTTACGAATTTTTATTAAATTAATTTCCAACGGCAACAAGAGGCTATATTTGTGGAAATTTTACGATCAAAAAACAACAAAGAAACATAACAGAATTTGTGAAAAAAGTATATTTTGCATATTTTGATGTGAAATTAAGAGACGAAGACAAACCTTGGGCTCCTCATAAGGTTTGTTCAATATATGTTGAAGAGCTTCGCCAGTGGTCGCAAGGAGAAAAACAGTCTTTTCGCTATGGAGTGCCTATAGTTTGGAGAGAACCAACCAATCATAGCGATTATTGTTATTTTTGTTTGTGTATAGTACAGGGATTCAATTTAAAAAATAGAAAAGACATTTTGTACCCAAACATTCGATCCGCGATACGTCCTGCACCTCACGGACCAGAAGTACCTGTTAACTGGATGATGGAAGTCATGATTATGATCCTGGAAGTGATAAACTAAAACTGTTTGAGCAATCTGAATTAAATGATTTGGTGAGGGACTTAAACCTTCTTAAAGACTCTGCTGAAATTTTAAGCTCAAGGTTGAAGGAAGAAAAATTATTAGCTCCTCGCACGACGTTTTACTGGTTTAGGAACAGAGACAAAGATTTTTCCCAATATTTCTCTAAAGAAGTTTTTTGTAATAATGTACCTGGACTCATGGAACAATTCCACATTGACTAGAATGTTTCTATATGAAGACTGTTCTCATTGATTTGTTGAAAAGGAGTCTTGAGGCAGTTTTTCTGCACAATGGAGATAAATACACTTCTTTACCAGTGAGACATTCTGTTCATTTGAAAGAGTGCTACAAAAATCTTGAGCTACTTTTAATTAAAATTCGTTATAAGGATAAAGGTTGGACAATTTGTGGCGATTTAAAGATACTTTTAGTAGAGCCAACCAAAGCTTTGTTTCCTCCGTTACAAACTAGGGCTAATGAAACAATTTGTGAAGACATTAAAAAAAGATGGGGGAGAGGGTTTCAAGTATCTTTGAAGTCAGTTTCCAGGTTTAGCAGAAGCAAAGATAAAGGAGGGTGTTTTTGTTGGGCCGGATATAAGGAAGCTTATGAAAGATGAAAATCTTGAATCTAAAATAGAGGAAGCAGAAAACCAAGCGTGGAAAGCCCTCAAGAATGTAGTTGCAAAGTTTCTTGGCAACAAAAAAGATCAAGATTATAAGAATATTGTATAAAACATGTTAGACAAATTCAAAAAACATTCGAACTTTTTTGTGAAAAATCCTTACGTGATGGAGTTCATATTTGGATACAGCGCCCAAAAATACATAAGAATCAGCTATCAAATTGAAAACAATTTCTCGAAAGTTAAAAAACGCAGGCCTGTGTTATCTACTAACACAAAACACATCATAACAAGAAGCTCCAGCAGTTCTGATTTAGCCATATTTAATTTGTTTTTTTTATTAATTTTAAATTAAATGTAATGCATTATATCTACTGGAAAATTTAGAATTTAAAGGAATTATTCAGGAATATTATGTGCAGTTACAGAAGATTAATGCAGAGTTTACAAATAATAATTATATCTGAAATCTAAGTTTTCAAGAATAGGCAACACATATTACATACCATCAATGACAACGTTTTTGAGGTTAAAAAAAGAACTTCAAACTGAAATCAAATATATCAGCAAAGTGACCTCTTTCAAGACTACAAGATCGGTATTGATGAACAATTTATTTTAATTTGTAAACAAGATTTGTATGGTTCTTGCAAATATCTACCCACTTGATTATAACTATACATTTGTGGAGATGATAACATATTCTGTAATTATTTGAACAGTTCCCATAATATGTTTTCCTAAAATTTTCTATATTATTTGTAACTGTACTTATTGTAAAAAGTTTTTCCTAAATTAAAGCTGTGATTTATAAATTCTGGAAAAATATGCTTGAAAACATAAGTTATATTCTCTGCACATAGTGTCTACTTAGTAGAAATCAGTTTGAGAATAAATAAACAGTTACAGAGATGTGCAACTGAGAGGTGAAGCACACTTTAGATACTTGGATATGTCTTTTTCATAAATAATATTAATTGCATGATATTTCGAGGTACGTACCTAATATATTATATCAATAATTCTACAGTATAAACTGTTGTGTACCGTCATTAAGAACACAAGAAAATTAATTTTTTCCTTTTTGTTATTCTTATTATTTTTCTTTTTATTATTCTTATTATTTTTCGTTTTATTATTATTATTATTTTAATACTTTACAAATTACCTTCTTGACGATACGCCACTGTCATATTATTGTTATTTTATGTTACGTGCGTAAAATACAATTTTTATATATTTTGTATCTTTTCTTACCTTTTTTTGTAGCGATATATCACAAAGAGAATTATAAAATTTATAAGAAATAACGCCACCATTATAATGGATGGTATCACAATATCTAAAAGCAAAAGAAAATTAATTTATAAACCTCTTTTATTATCATATTATTCAGTAACTTACCTTCAATATTATTGTCAACCATTATTGTAAATTCGACTAGTATTTATTTAATCAAAAAACAGCAATGTATCTAAAAACAGAAAAGAATTTAGAATTCAATTTAAATATTAGATTTTCAAATTGAAACCGCCACGACGCTGTTATTGATTAAACAATAAAAATGGTTTTGTATTATTGTTTGCCTACCTCTCTTTTGCAAAGTAATACGGGAGAGCGAAAAGTAAACAAAAGTTCGCTATTCATTACTATTATTTTAATAAAATCTTCTCAACTTACATTATCTATTACTTACCATAAAAGTATTAACTTTCAACCTTGACTGATAGGAGATAATTTAGATTAGAATTATCTAGTATATTCAAAACTTAACAATAATTGCAGGAATGTTTATTTATTACTAAGTGTGCATGATTGCTTTTTATCTTATTTAACACGCAATTTCGAAAACGTAAAACTTGCGCATGCACTTAATTTATTTATATAACGTGATAATTACAAATTTCATTCAAATAATACCAATCTTTGGTAAAAATATTTAAATCACTGGACCACGTGTTAAACAAAACGGGTGCACAACCTCTACTACGCTCGCGACCGGAAGGCGCCACAAATAGCAAAATATAAAGCATCAGGCATGAGTTTCGTGTGCGAAAAGGAACAAGTAAACAAGGATAGTGTACCCAGCTTGCGGTATGAACTTCCTTCTAAAATTAAACAAAGACCAAAGTACAAAATGATATTCAGCTTGTTCCTTCCCCTTATGCAGTTTTAAATTTATGTATAACACTCACCGATATTTCCGACTGTTACATACTTTTAATTTGAAGTTTGTAATATTATCCCATGCGTGACACGTACGGCATGTGAAAACTTCTCTCGTTAATTTTAAACTCAAAATGGTTGGAATTAAATTTTTAGAAGTTTTGATGGCTTTTACTGAGCCAAGTATCAACTTATAAATCTACTAAATAATGTTATCTTCTACTGCGTAATTAAGATAATTCGTGATTGATAATTTGGTTAATTGTTTAGCTATCAGCATCTGAAACATCGTTTATCTCACTAATCGAGAGGCCTTAGTTAATTATTGATTACAGAATGAGAAGATAAAGTTTAGCTGTCTATTGCATAAAAGTCCTCAAAATACTTAATATATCAATTATCAAATTAATCTTTCTACTTACCAATAGAATTATTTAAAATATTATTTAAATTTCCGATTGTTGTTTTGGCTTTAATGAATTTAATATGAAATTATTCAACTTCATGGTTTTATTTTTTTTAACTCCTTTTTAATTCGAAATCATATTTTTGATGAAGAATATTTCATTTCAAATGTTCTATTACGGATTAGTATCGTTAGTCCACGTATATTGTCCGAGAATGAATAGAAAACAAAAAAGTGGCGTTTGTGTCTATCTTTCTGTCCCTTCAACTTTAACCCTTTTACAAAAAACGAGTTCATAATACTAACTGGTTTCGGGTTATCGGATACTTGAAATGGAATGTATAGTATACATCGTGTACTTTATAGTACAAGCAACTCATGTTACAAACAAATCTCAATATAAGCAAATTATAATTTCAGTGCTTTGCTTTTGATATGAGTCTCAAACGTTCAAACCTGTGTACTTGTATTTAGTTGCCTATATTGCTCTTGAATTTTTATCTATTTAAAGTATTGGCAAAAAAGTAGTAGATATTCGTAGGGCACTTCTAGGTATTTTGTAGAAACTTTTCAGAACTTTAAAATTCCTATTCTTATTTATAATTTTGACAACGACAACAAATACAGTAGGAATCGATGTTTGAGTTGAGTATTCAACGGCGGATCAATACTTGTGTGTATCTGAAACTGAAAGGCATTTTTAAGAAATTTTTACTGAGTGTCCACATCTAGGACTTGAAAGTAAGTAAGTGAATATTTCAAAATTCTCTATTTACCCACACATTCCATCTTATTCTTTTATTTGGAAAATATATTTTCTGTAAGAAGTGCTATTACAAAATCTTGAAGAATTATAACAACTCACAAACCTGCAAGAAGTTTTAGATTTTCAAAGCTTTACAAGAATCTGAATGCCTACAAGAGCCACAGACTCTACACAAACAATTTCTCAAGGCTTTAAAGCCCAGCTGCAAAAGACACAAATTTAGGTAATGTGTATCTCACCAAGATTTACTCGGAAATAACAACTATCGGATTGTAGATTCTAATTAGCAGTTACAAACCCAAATAATTTTATCAATTCCAAGATTTTGAGATTGAAAAAGCTATAATTCCAGAATCTCAGGATCACTTATCTCTTTTTCACTTCTCGTGAAAATACTTGCAAAGTAATTTGACTCTTGTACCTATTTACTTTGCATTTAACAAAAACCAAATAAAATAAACAATATATTTTTGTTCTGTACAAAAGCCCAGAAGGGTCAATGTAAAATGTTTTTTCACTGGGAGTTTTCAGATGCAAATGGAAATTTCCCTGTTAGAAGAATTTTTACATTGGCCCTTCAGGTCATGGTCCTTGTTAACATGCTATTTTTTTTTCTTTTTTTTATTTAACAGAGACAAGATTGCAGTCCCCAGATTTTTAATGGACATTTGAGGTAAAAATAAATAAGTCAGGCAAAATTGGTGGTTCATTCTTTTATTCGTTCGAATAGATTTCTTTAACATAAATAAGTCCTTTCAACGGTTTCTATATTGTTCATCTTTACCTGTTTGTATACCCGATGACAAAAAAGTTTCATCCATGTTGATTTGAGACTCAGTACTATTTAGCGTATCTAAAGCCGAAAGCTCTAAGTAATTCGTCATCTCTAAGCCGCCATCGTCATAATGAGCCATCCGTTGATCATATTGGAAAGTATTTCTGCATTAGGGAGGTCGTAAAGAAATGTATCAATCGTCTTCAAAGAATCATATCTGGGCCAAACAAGTTTATTTTAAACAAACAAACAAATGGACATTGTTTTATTGTACTCACACAGCATTATCACTTGCTATAAACTTGCTACAACCTTGATTTTAACTTGTCAGACTTGCACTAATTTTGCAAGCTTTGAGCAAGCTTATTGCAAGTGAATAATTACAGGAATGTAAAATTAGACTGGCCACAAGTTTGCTATATCCTTGCCGCATCAATTGAAATTGCGTTAATTTTTGTGGGTTTTGAATGTATACGCCAAATGCGACTTCAGGTTGTTCAACATATCAACATTTCATATATATCCTTATGATTATTGTTGACGTTTTATAATCTTTATAACCAAAGGTTCTGTATAATTTTTGTTTATAAAAGAAACCTTTCTAGCTTAATACTAATGGTTCTGGTGTGATATTTCGGATTTACCTGACGTATTTTCTTTTTCTATTTTCCATAAAGATCCGGAAATAGCTGATCCCAGATGTTGGCAGGGTTGGTAGCAAGTAACTTCGTTAAATGCGCATGCACCACTTGCAGAATTTAAATAAACTTGTAAAAAAAATACCGCACGTTCCAGTTTTTCTTGGCAAGTTTGATTGTTAAAAGTTCGACTTTAAAATTGCAGCCACCTCTTTCTAACACATGCGATAGAAAAAGCCTTTACAAGTTATTCTTGTTAGTGTCCATCGGCCTTTATATAATATTTTTTTGTTTTTTAATTTATTTTTACAATTTCATTGCTTTTATGTTTAGCTGTAAGTGGTTGAGTGAGCGTGTATATATTAATATAATATTTACATTTGTGTATGTACTTTCTTGCTTCTTTTATGTTTCTACTGTATATATATTTTTTATTGTATATACTATTTTACTTATTCTGTGATATTTTTTTCTTATTTTTATTAGTTTAGTTGTGCTATTGACATAATGTCCTATGAAGAGGGGTATTTAGTAATAAATCAATGTAATGTTTTTGTGTTATAATATCCGTAGTAAATTTTATCTTTCTAAAAAATTAAGTTTTATTTAAAAGTATAGGATTTGATAATTCCGAAATCGTCAAAATCAAAAATTTAACCATAAGCATCATCTTTTTGGGCAAGGCTACATTACAATAAACATACAGCAACATGCTTGCAACAAATCTGCAATACAAACTTGCGTCAAGTTCATATTACAAGCCTGCATCAAGTTTGCAGCAACCTTGCATTTACAAACTTCTTGCAAGTTTGTCAGGTGGAGACTAGTTTGCTTGCCGCAACCTTGCTGCAGCCTTTTTACTTGACATAACTAGTCTGTACACTTGATCTATCAACCTTGTAGCAAGACTGTTGCAAGTTAATTATGCTGTGTGGGAAGAATCCCACTTGAAAAGCACATCAAATTTTAGTGCCCAATTCAACAACAAGCAAAGAAAATTCACCATAAAACTTTGTTCTTGGGCCTCAAATCTGAAGTTACTCCACCCATTCTCGTATAGTAATATAAATAGTTGAAAACCATTTACTTCTGATAGCCTGTAAAGACATGATTACGTACATTTTTATTTAAAAAAGTGTTTTTACTTTATTTGTTGTCAAAGAATAGTCAAAGAATTATTTGATAACATCTGAGATAAATGCACGAATTTCTATAGTTTTTCTCATTTTAGATTAAAAAGTAAAAGTGTTTTCTCTTTTTAATGCGATAGCTAAAATTTGATTTAATATGAGGGTGGTCTGAAAAGTTTCCGACCTCAACGTGAAGATGGCAGCAGTCGTAAATAAAAGCTACTGAATTTCGTTGTTCATCTGTTGACAGTTACTCACCAAAGTTTCAGCCATTTTGGATGCGCAGTTTTTATGTAACAGTCGTTTGAGTGAGTTGATGTGAGTTTTTTTGTGAAAATGGACAAAATCGAGTATCGAGCTGTC